>PVKS010010315.1:24187-60723 GCA_004027875.1 Aplodontia rufa | reverse complement strand
ATAACGTGATGGTTAAGATCCAGAATATGTAAAGAACTCCTACAGACTCAAGAAGAAAATAATCCAATTACAAAATCACCAAAGATCCCGAACAGACAGTTCTCCAAAGATATAAAACTGGTCAACAAATAGATGAAGATACTCAACATCACTAATCATTAGAAAAATGCAACACAAAACTTCAAGGAGATATCACTTTACACTCACTACGGTGATCATTTAAAAAGAAGGAACAAAGATGGTCTATTCTGTGTTAAATCCAGATAAGGTGTAATGTTATACAGCATAATCCTTTTTTAGAGATATTGGGGAAGGGGAAGGGAGGAATAAGGGTGGGTAATTGGGGGGGCACTCCTGGGGGTAATTCTAATATCCAGAATCTATACACATTTTATATTACTTTGTTAAAATTGTGTATGGTTGTTCAAGAATAAATTTCTCAAAAAAAAAATTGAGACTGTTATTCACATACTTCTTACATTCACTCAGCATCCTCACCACCATTAAGTCATGGAGGAATCTGTATTCATTTTGAGCGCCAATGCTGATTCTCAGACAACCTGTCTGCACCCACTGGAGTTACATTTGGCATGAAATGTGCCAAAAGCAATTTGTTACTAATGAGAAAATACTACATTCTGCATATGATTTATTTTAAGGAAGAAAAAATCATTAAAGTTAATTTGAAGTTACCCTTAGAATAATACACTTCTCCTCCCTTGCTGCATCCCAACAGCTCTTCTGAGGAGGAGGGTAAAGGATGGAGTTACAGTTAGATGCAATACCTCGATGAGCCCTAAACAAAAGAATATGTTCTTACACAGGAAGACCACCTACCCAGTTCTACAGTGCAAACAGATTTAGAATTGCTGAATAGAGGATACCTTATATTCATCCATCACACTAAGACCCGCAAGATTTGAAAAAAAGCCCACTATGGTTACTCTACAAAAATACCTTGACTTCCTAGACTAAAATTACTTTTAGCAAAAATATTTAAAATTTATAGTAGTTATGAAATCAACGTTTAAGTGATGTAACAATTCACATTTGAAAACTAAAAATAGGCTTTTCCTTCTTGACTCACATACCCACAGGTTCTTTTGAAAGTTTTCTCTACCTAGGACAATGAGCTAATTCAGGTTGTTGAGTGGTACAATATAATGGAATGTAAATTATACAACTCAGCTCTGTTGAATTATTTGCCACGTACCTATTAAAATCAAGTTCATTCCTGGGTTCAATACCCAGAAAAATACATAAATAAAAGAATGGACACTAAAATCAAGTTCATGCTTGGCCAGGCCTTTAATTGTACCACAAAAAGGAAAAAGGAAAAAACAAAACAAAAACAAAAACACAAATTCATTTAAAAAAAAAAAAACAAAAACCAAACACCACAAATACCTCAAAACACTAGTTCCTTAAGTTGTGAATAGATAATAAATCCTACCTCTTCATCCACATGATCTTGGTTAGACCTTTCTTCCTTGGTCCTTTGAGATGCTACTTCCATGGCCTTTAAAAGAAAACAAAAATTATTTTCCTTTACATTCAACCTAGAGAAGATTACCCATTTCTGGGGCACTTTTGTTTTGTTTGATAGTACTGGGGATTAAACTCGGGCGTGCTCTACTATTGATCTACATTCTCACCCCTTTTTTGAAACAAGATTTTATTTTTCATTATAGGTTTACATACTGAAGGGATTTATTGTTAACCTTTTTAAAAAGTTTTTGGAGAGGGACTGGAGAGAGAGCTCAGCGGTAGAGCACCAGCCTGGCAGGCAGGAGAAGCCAGGTTCAATTCCAGCACCACATACACAATTAAGTAGAAGAAAAAGAAAAACCAGATGAAAAAATAAAAAGTTAACTCTTTTTCTCTCTCTCTTAAAAAAAAAAAAAAAAGGCACAGGGGCTGGAGTGTTGGCTCAGCGGTTATGGCGCTTGCCTGGCATGCGCCAAGTACATGGATTTCAAACCCAAGGACCCATGTACACAACTAGGTATCACAGCAACAAGGGTCATGTGAAAACCTAAATAAAAACTGATTCTTTTTGTCACTCTCTCTCACTGTCCTTATCTCTAAAAAAAAAAGAAAGAAAGAAAGAAAGAAAAGAAAAAACCACAGAGGTTAAACAGAGGTTAAATATGGCCTTCACCTTTAAAAAAGAAGTTTCTGGGATTATGGGTATGCACTATGGTGATTGGCTATTTCCATTTTGGTATAACACTTGCTCTGATCTTCATAGGTGCCACTTCTCTGGACCCTTTTTTTTTTTAAAGAGAGGGCAGTGAGAGAGAGAGACAGAGA
This sequence comes from Aplodontia rufa, assembly GCA_004027875.1. NCBI lineage: Eukaryota > Metazoa > Chordata > Mammalia > Rodentia > Aplodontiidae > Aplodontia > Aplodontia rufa. Next base: position 58,410 of record PVKS010010315.1, on the reverse strand, counting down.
GAATCAATTTTTATTGAGTTTTCCACATGGCTTTCATTGCTCCGACACTTAGTTGTGTACATGGTGCTGGGGTTTGAACCCGTGTACTTGCACATAGGGCAAGTGCTGTAACTGCCAAGCCACTGCTCCAGCCCCTTCTCTGCACTTTTTGAAGGGCTTAGTGACCTAATGGTGCAGGTTCATTCTCTACCGTAGACATCAGAAAGATGAAATCAACCCCAAAGAAACAGAATAACTCTACTAGCTTCATGGGGTCCCTAGTCCCTCTTATTCAAAAACAACACTAATCTGAGGAAGGGATGCAGCTCGGTAATACAATCAAATCAGTAGTGAATTAAACAATGAGAATAAAAACAATGTGATAAGTTATTTATTCAATTAACATATATGATCACTTGCTCAGTGCCAAATACTGATCAGGTGCTGGCAATACAAATAAAACTCCTGTCTCTTAAAAGTTTATTGTGGTACATTTATACCATGGAATTTTACACAGCAATTAGAAACAATGATATTGCAGCCTTTGAAGGTAAATGGATGGTTATGGAAGAAATTATGCTGAGTAAAATCAGCTCAACCCAGAGAACTAATGGTCGATTGTCTCCACTCATCTGTGGAGGTTGGGACTAGACCCTGGCCAGTGAGAAAGTTGGTCTATTATCATGTGTTAAATCCAGATAAGATGTAATGCTATACAACATAATCCTTTTTTAGAGATATTGTGGGAAGGGGAAGGGAGGGATAAGGGTGGGTAATTGGGGGGGCACTCCTGAGGGTAATTGTAATATCCAGAATCTATACACATTTTATATTATTTTGTTAAATACTTGTATGTTTGTTCAAAAATTTAAAAAAAAAGTTTATAATCTAGAAGAGAGTGACAGAATTTTTAAAAACTTAGCACAGGAGTAAGTAAAGCAGGGACCAATACTATTAAGAGTCAAATAATACAGAAACACACTATGTAAACAATAATTTCTGCTAAATTTCTCCCCAAGAAAGCTTTCTGAACTAAACTTTACCCCATTTTTTTTTTTTTTTTTTAAAGAGAAAGGACAGTTTTTCATCTGGATTTTATTGCTCTGACACTTCATTGTGTACATGGTGCTGGGGTTTGAACCCATGTCCTCATACATGCCAGGCAAGTTCCGTAACTGCCAAGCCACTTCTCCAGCCCCTGAACTAAACTTAAAAGTTCATCAGACAGAACAAGACAAGCAAAGACAGCAATGGGAAGGCACTCCAGGGAAAGGGGAGAACGTGAGAAAGCAGGATCAAACCTAAAAACCTGTGTAGGAGTATATGTACCATGTATTCAAAATGTGATCCAATGGAGACAAAATAAAAATTAAATGGATTACATCAAAATTAAAAACGTCTGTGCATCAAAGGAAGCAATCAAAATAGTAAAAAGGCCACTCGAGGAATGTGAGAAAATATCTGCAGATACAAGAATATATAAAGGACACCTTAATAACTCAACAACAAAAACAATCAAACAAACCACTTAAAAATGGGCAAAGGACTGGAATAGGCATTTTTCCAAAGATAGATAAATGGGCAACAAACACATGATGCTTGACATCAGTGATCACTAGGGAAACACAAACCAAAACGGTACTGAGATACCATCTCACACCTGTTAGGATAAGCTACTACCAAAGAAAGCAGAAAATGATAAGTTTTGGTGAGAATGTAAAGAAATGAGAAACTGTGAGTTGTTGGTTCAAACACAAAATGGCACAGTTGCTATATTAAAAAAGCATGGCTGCTCCTTGAAAACTTAAAAGTAGAATTAACATATAATCTAGCGGGGCTGGAGCAGTGACTCAGTTATTGGAGCGCTTGCCTGGCATGCGCAAGGACCCAGGTTCAAACCCCAGCACCAAATATATAACTGGGTGTCAGAGACACAAAGGCCAGATGGAAAAATAAAATAAAATTGATTCTTCAAAACAAAACAATCTAGCAATTCTACTTGGTGGGCATGTATATAAAAAAAGTGAAAAGCAGGGTATTGAAGAGTTTTTTTAAGACAGGAGGACAGAGAAATCGATACCGCGATCATTTTTTCTTTTTAGTTTTTCACATGGCTTTCGTTGCTCTGATACTTAGTTGTGTACATGGGTGCTGGGGTTTGAATCCGTGTACTGTGCGTGCCGGGCAAGTGCCATAACTGCCGAGCCACCGCTCCAGTTCCTTGAAGTGGTTATTTATACACTCATGTTCACTGCAGCATTACTCACAATAGCCAAAAGATGGAAGCAATTCAAATGTTCAAGGATAGATGACTAGATTCACAAAATGTGGTGTACCTACCAGGGAATATTTATTCAGCCTCCATAAGGAAAGAAATCCTCTCACATAGTATAGCAAAAATGAATCTTTAAGAGAAAGGGACAGTGAGAGAGAGAAAGAGAATCTATGTTATTTAGTTCTTCATGTGCCCTTCGTTGCTCCAACACTTAGTTGTGTATGTGATGCTGGGGTTCAAACTCAGGTCCTCATGCATGTCAGGCAAGTGCCACAACCACTGGGTCAGTGCTCCAGCCCTGCAAAAATGAATCTTAAGGATGCTATGCTAACTCAAGTCAGTCACAGAAAAACAATGTATGATTTAACTTACAGGTAACAAAAGCAGTCAAAAGTCATAAAGAAAGCAGAATAATGGTTGCTAGAGGCAGGGGAGTTTCTGTGGGTATACAGTTTCAGGCTGCAATAATGAAAAAGTTCTAAAGATGAGCAGTGATGTCTGCACAATGATATGAATGTAAAAAAAAAAAAACAATGACATGAATGTACTTAATGCCACTAAGCTGTATATTTAAAAAAGGCTAAAACGGTAAACTTTATGTTATGTGTACCATTATAATTTTAAATTCTAAGATTCAGGAAGGTCTTTGAGAAGCAATGGAAAAGAATCAATGACCATGGGCTGCAGTGGTGGCTCAGGGGTTGGAGTGCTTGCCTGGCGTGTGCAAGGACCCAGGTTTGATTCTCAGCATCACATATACAACACTAAGCAGAGCAAAAACAAAACCAAGTAAGAAAACAAAACTGATTCTCTCAAAAAAAAAAAAAAAATCAATGACCAAAAAACTAACAGTTTTCTTACTAACCATTCAAGAAGGTTGATAATCTATGTAATCTTGCCGGACAAATTAAAGTCAAGAAACCTGAATATGCCACTGGGTGTTTTGCTATGTTTTTAATTCCAATGTGGGAAGTCAGAAAGAAGCCTGTCAAAAAGAGTACATTACTAAGTAGCAAATGCAAATTACTTCTGCTATTTTCTACTTTTCCCCTTTCTCACCCCATTTTACCTTTGAGAGGTAAGCATCCATATTCTCAGGTGTAATGGAAGGGTCTGTGATAAATTCAAAGAGCTCTCTCACAGTCATGACAGCAACAGTGTGCTTCAGAAAGAAATCTAATGGAAGGAAAATGTTAATGATAGCTTAAAGGGAAAGTTACATTCCAACTACTGCATAGAGAAACAAAGATAAAAATGTACACCATCTCTCAGCAAATGGTTTATGTATCACTGTAACGATCAAGATCAAAATTTTTATGCTAATGCTTAGAGCACAGAACATACACAAAAAAAATTGTTAGAAAATTCCACTTACAGGGCTGGAGCGGTTCAAACCCCAGCACTGATGTACGCAACTAAGTGTCAGAGCAACGAAAGCCATGTGAAAAACTCAATAAAAATTGATTCTCTCTCTGTCTTTCTCTTTAAAAAAAAGAAAGAAAGAAAAAAAAAAAGAAAATTCTACTTTCTACTCACCGTTGACATTGACACAGTCTTTCCTCAAGAACTCCAAGGCATGTGGGTGGTCATGTTCCACAGACTGAGAAACATCAATGATGTACACATCTCCACCATGGTACCTTGTGAGCCAGAGATACAGATGCTATGGAATGCCACTGCATTCTGCGTTTTCTATTTTAAAAATTCTGTTCTGGTTTACAGCAGCACAATTCACAATAGCTAAATTATGGAATAAACCCATATACCCATTACTGGATGAAAGGATTAAGAAATTGTGGTGTACAATGTATTTCTACTCGCTATTACAAAGAATGAAATTGGGGCTAGAGCAGAGGCTCAGCAGTTATGGCGCTTGCCTGGCATGCGTGAGGACACGAGTTCAAACCCCAGCACCACAAACACAACAAAAGCCACATGAGAAACTAAACAAAATTGATTCTCTCTCTCTCTGCCCCTCTGTTTAAAAAATAAAAATAAATTAAAAAAAAAACACAAAGAATGAAATCATGGCCCTTGCCTATAAATGGATGGAATGGAAAAAATTTTTCTAAGTGAAATCTGCCAAACACAGAAACTCAAGGTCCAATGTTTTCTCATGTGGAAGCTAGAGTAAAACAGGAAAGGGTGAGGGAAGGACAAAATTATATGAAGATCCACCAAACACGAATTATCAGACTAACTATAAGAAGCCTAGCTGAGTAAAGTAAAGGAGAGAGGGAAAGAAAGAAGGGAGGGAAAAGGAGAGATATAAATATTGTACAGTATACTTTGCACCACTGAGATACTAATAAATAGTTCCCATGCAAACATTTACAACTGGAAAAGTAAAAAATAAACAAGGGAGATCAGTAACGGAAAGGAACCAGCGAGTAGGAGAAAGGGGGGAGTGTGTGTGGCAGCACTGGGGAGGGAATTGGGATAAAATAATTACAGTGTGTGCATGAATGAATGTATAACAACAAATCCCTTCATTATGTACAACTATAATGTGCCAATAAAAAATTTAAAGATTCTATCCTTAAGAGCAAGGGAAATCATTCATAAAATGACCAAGATAGATAAGGGGCTTGACTAATGAGAGATAAAAACAGAATTTATTTCCAAAGCCCATTAATTCTTTTAATGATTAAAATGGTTAATTGTGTGATTAACGTCTTTCAAAGCAGGGACTAAATCTTAACTGTTACCATGTGGAAGCCAACTTTACAACTTTATAGTTTATTGTGACTTCATGAATTAGGCTTTGTTTATTGTTTTAAAGGACATGCAGTCACTTATGGAAGGTTCCTCAGACAGAGAACACTCACAGCATGTTAAATTCACTGAGATCTGCATGGACGAGTCTGGCATCTTGATACATTCTTCTCATGTATTGAATGACCTGCAGATATAACTCCCGAGCCTTGGATTCGGATAACTGGACGTTTTTCAAGAGTGGTGCAGGCCTTGGATAAAAATAAAATGAAGCAAGATAAATGACTGAAAACAAGATTTCCTGCTTCATACTCTACCTGCCACACGTCATTTCCCCTCTACAACTCGTCGAGAGAACTGTATGTGGGATAATCAGTCTCACAACAAATACTCCTCCCCAAGAAGCTGCCAACAGACACATGCTTTCCCAGAGTGCCAAATAAAAAATCCCCCCAAAACAGGTTAACTTTATTATTCTGAAGCATTCTGAGACTTCAGTAGGTTAGCTGTTAACATGTAGACAGTAACACAATGGAAAAGATTCATGAAAGGAACTATTCAAATGGAAAATGTTCACATACTGGATTATTTAAAGGACTTAATACAATTTTAGGTATGAAATTCTAAGGCCTTCTATATACTTACATGTCATCTTTACCAATGAAACCCATGACAAGAACATGACTTCTTAGCATTATTGGTTCTGGACATGGTATCTCTGCCGTGTTTAACCTGTGACATCGTAACAGACAAAAACGTCAACTGAAAAGTTGAAAGGCATCTAAGCAAATTACAACAGGTACAGTTCACAATATAGCATCAGGATCTCACAACTTTATTACTGTAGTTCATAAACTCTAAGACAGCAATGACTTTAAGTAGCACCATTTTGTACTACCAAGAGCAAAACAACACTGGCAACTAATGATGATAGCCCATAGTCTGTACGTGCACCTTTGAATGGATGAAACGTAGCATAGGTTTAAAATTGTCTTTTTAAAGTTGTTCAGCCTGAAAAAATGTATAATACAAATCATTAGACTTGCACCTAAGAGCTGCACACAACATTTCAGGAGGACTTTAAAAAAAAATAGTACATGTTAAATTATATCCAAAGTACACCTGTGTATGGCACATAAAAAGTTAAAAGAAATTGGAAAAGTGGGGAGGGAACCACAAAAATTTTAAGGAAAATTGATCTAAGTTACACATTGTCATTTCTTTATCTTTGTTAATGCAATCAAAAAATATATAAAGTTGGGCAAGGTGGCATATACTTATATCCCAGCTTCTTGAGGCTAAGGCATAGCACTACTTTAAGTACAAGCTAGAGACCACCTTGGCCTACATAGGGACATGCAGTCTCAAAAACAAACCCCCAGGGGCTGGAGCAGTGGGTCAGTGGTTATGGCACTTGCTGGCACGTGCAAGGATGCAGGGTTTGTTTGTTTGTTTGTTTTCAGGGATGGGGACCCAACTCAGGGCCTTGCGCGTGCTAGGCAAACGCTCTGCCGCTGAGCTAAATCCCCAACCCCAAGGATGCAGGTTTGAATCCCAACACCATGTACACAACAAAGTGTGGGAGCAACAAAAGCCATATGAAAAATGAAATAAAAATTGATTCTTTCTCTCTTACTGTCCCTCTTTTTTGTTCAGGACTGAGGACCGAACTCGGAGCCTTGTGCATACTAGGCAAGCGCTCTGCCACTGAGCTAAATCCCCAACCCCCCTGTCCCTCTCTCTTAAGAAAAAAATAAATAAATGAGTCCAAAACTGAACCAAAATAAGAAAAAGTAACAGATAAGCAGCTTAGAACTTAACAAGATTTGTCTAAAACGCCAACAATTAAAAAGGACACTTCATTAGCCAAACCCAGAGAGTCAAGGGCTGAATGCTCCCTCAATTGTGGTGGCTGGAGCTAAACCCAGGCTTGTGGGAAAGGGAGATAAACTCATGGATTAGAACCATAGAAGGAAAATGCAATTTGTTAATATTTATGAGACACAGTTGTGCAAGATATTGCATAAGATATTTGAACAAGCTATACTGCATGCCTGTACAAAAATGTAAATGCTTAATCCTATTGTCAACATATATCAAAGAATATCAAGGGATGATAGGAAGGGAGGAGAAGGGGAAATGCTGGAACTAAGATAAAGCAAGGTACATTCCAAGCATTCATTAAGTATGTCACCGTATATACTATAGTTATGTATATAAAAAATATTCTTCACAGGTATAAGAATGAGTCACTCTACTTGGAGCTTTTTTTGGAAAAATATAGGACCCAGAAGAGAGGCAAGGGATCGGGAGATAAGAGAAGGGAGGTAGAGGGGTACAGTGGGGTGGGGGATACTGACCAAATTATATTGGTGTATCGTGTACATCTAGGAATATTTGACCACAAATCCTTGGTACAAATTCTAATTATTTTCACAGTGCTTACAAAGCTCTTCAAATAATAAATATGAACTGTGGCAGAATTCTTTAATGAATTCTTAGAATACAGAACAAGTAATCGCTCCTTGTCCAGAAATCTGTTTCCTTTTGCTTAGCTTAGCAGATCTAATGGAACTAAACCACCTCACGAATCCCTCAATTTGGGGAGTACCGCCCCAGGACCTGTGGCAGAAAGGCTACAGTTCATGTGCAGGATGCGGCACACACATCCCAATTACCTGATTAAGTTCCTCATTTCTTTTTCTGCCCATGTTTTCACCATTTTTCTAGGATTTCCTTTACAATAGCCACGACGAAATCTTGAGCAAGAAAAATATTTGTTATTTCAATCATTCCATTATTCTGCTTTAACATGTCAGAAAACAAATGAAAGAAACTGAGGGAAAAAATCTATTCTCACCTGAATTCCCCACTTACATACTTATCCCGATCTTTAAACACCAAAATAGAGGTTTTATAAATCTTGATTGCTCTGCTCTCTCCATTTATTGTGCTAGCATGGTATACATTAGCCTATTTAAAGTCAAAAACAAAGAAAATTGCATTAAATAACTATTTTCCTATCTATTTGATTCTGACCTCAAAAGTCAGGTGAAATACCATGCACAAAGAGCACCACTACCTTTTGAAGATGTGAATTAAAATGTGAAACATCATAAATCTCTCACGTATGTGCCACATTAACAACTTAGTCAACCCCAGGCTGCATATGCCGCCGTGGTTCCATAAGACTTTGTTACCTAACGATGTCATGGCTGTGTCTCAGTTTTACAAGTGTACTCTACAAAGTTCTCACACATCATTTCTTAGAACATATCCATTGTTAAGTGGTTAATGACTACATACATAGTAAAATCCAATTGAGATATACATGAGAAATCATTTCAAACTTTTAAAACTTCAAGTGTGTGAAAAATATGATATTCTCACACCATAATTCCCAAGAGTTGCTAATGTACATATATAAGTTTCTACGTACATATAAAGAAAAAATGAGGAAGACTCACTGAAATGAGAACATTAGCCTCCATGTATCCCTAATAAGCCATTTTCAAATTAGAACCCAGGATCACAATAATCTGACCATCTAAATGGCTGGCCACAACAAGATTCAAAGATATAATTCAGCAATTACAGTGAAAAGACATAGTTTTGTATGCAACTTCCTTTCCAGTCAAAATTATTAATAAAGCCAGTTTCAGAAACATTGCACTAAACAATGCTGACCTGTGTATAGCTTTCTTCTTCCCCAACACCCACTCTCCAGCACCGATGTTCAAACCCAAGCATTCTACCACCAAGTTATGTCTCCAGTCCTTTCTTTTCATTTTTAAAGGCACAATTCACTTATTAAGTGTACAATTCACTTATTAAGTGCCTAAGTTTCATTTGGTATTTGAAATAAGAAAACTAACATGAAAACATTCAGTCATCCAAAGAAAAGCTCACTTCTTTTCCTGTGCTAATGCAGCCATTTATCTCTGATATGATTCCTCTGGTCAACATCTTGAATAAAATCATTCTTGTTCTGGGATCCAAAACCTAAAAAAAAAATGCAAAAAATAAAAAATTCAGAAAGATAGTCCCAAATCTTTCTCATTAACACATGAGACAAACTGAAGAGCTTAACTATATACTAGGTTATCCTGGTTGACTAAATAAAAGAGAGTCACTGTCATGGTGATTTTATTCACTCTTATTTTTAGTAATTTATATATGAAAAGTCAGATGATGGCCAAAGGAAATGGAGACTGACAAACCAAGAAGTTCATCAAGTCATGGAAACCACAGCCAAAAAGTGTGAGAGCGACAGATGGGCTCCGGACTAACACCAGCTGAAAGAATAATGCAAATCACCTGATTTTACATTTTCTAGTCAGTACGTTAAAAAGACACATGAGGGGCTGGAGCGGTGGCTCAGTGGTTACTATGTCTGCCTGGCAAGCATGAGGACCTGGGTTCAAACCCCAGCACCACATACACAACTAAGCGTTGGAGCAACGAAGGCCATGTGAAAAACTAAAGAAAGTTGTTTCTCTCTGTCTCTCTATCCCTCTCTCTCTCTTTAAAAAAAAAAAAAAAAAGACGAGATTATTTTAATGTATCTTATTTAAAACCCAATATATCTAAAACATTACATTTAAACATGTAACCAATATAAAAAGTCATTAAGATATTTAGCCTTGTTTTTCATAATAGTAAGCCTTCAAAACCAAGCATGTATTAGACAGGTGATTTTAAACCTGGGTTAAGCGCTCACTTCAGCAGCACATTTACTAAATCAGAGATCAACACTGTATCCCTCTGGGGTAAGTCTTAGCTGTAGCTTGTATTTCTACAGCCTCCAAGCTAAAAAATGGCTTTTATATTTTAAAGCATTGCTTTAAAAAATGGCTATTCAACAGACCCTACACATGCCCTGAGAGGCCTACAGTATTTCTTGGTCCTTTAAAGAAAGAGTCTGCAGACCCCTGCTACAATAGATGGGGATAGATGGGAAAATGAGGGTAATGTTCTCATTTAAACTCAAAACAGTCAATCTTGTGTAAGGATTTTAAAATCCTCTTTAACAAACAGAAGGCAAGGAATTCAAAGCCTGTTTTTGTCTATCTGTGACACTGAATCAGCCCAATATTTGTATCCAGTTTCAAGGGACACTGGCCGTGGTTCTTTGCAGCTCAGAAGACATTCCAGTGCAACACAGTAGAGTACAAACTGGTCAAACCTAGCTACACTTAAGGGTCTAACCTTTAATGAGGTGTCTGACCTCACACCAGAAACTTCAGGTTAATATAAAGAACACAGCCTTGGAAGACAATAGGACTTAATGCCAAACTACAACCATTACATCTTAGAGAAGTGAAAGAACAGGCACTGACTTCTCTTCTTCGCTGCACAGATGAGAGGAAATAAACTGGCTGTATATAGAAATCTAGGCAGAGGGGTTTGGAGCAACGGCTCAGCGGTTGCAGAGCTTGCCTGGCATGTGCAAGGATGCTAGTTTGAACCCCAGCACCACATACACAATAAAGTGGTGGAGTAACAAGTCACAGGAAAAACTAAATGAAGTTGATTCTCTCTCTCTCTTTAAAACAGGGGGGAAAAAAGTAATCTAGGTAGAGACCCACAAAATTGGTAGATAGACAAAGGACACAGGAAGGAAGGAACAACACACCTTGCTTAGTTTACAAAACAAAAAAAATAGGGAAAGAAATGACAAGCAGAGAGCCAAGTACTTAAAAAGACAACTTAAGACTCAAAGCTATACATTAAATCATTCAAAATTAATTCTGAAAGAAAAAAGGAAATAATTTTCTAATTATTTTATTGTTATAGTCTTTGAAAATTAAGCCTGCTCACTTCTCTGAGCTGAACCATACTTTGTTTTCAATCACAAAAACAAAACAAATCACACGTAATAAACCATAGGTCAAAGACAGAGACCCGGATCCTGCTCCTGCCTAATGGCAAAATCTGTTGATCACACAAATGGTTTTGGATCTCAGAACAATCAGGGGAGGTGCTATTCTCCTGGGGGTTGAGGTTGATGACAGAGGGGTGCTCATGTCTTAAAACAAGGACTTGTGGGTGAAGAGACTTCTATTCCAAAATTGGTTTGTGTATATGTGTATAGGTGGGGAGGGGGTGCAGGGTGGCAATAGCAATATTCTGGCCCTTTTTATCACTTTCTTCTTTCTTCAAAAGTCTAGGCCAATGCTAACATCCATTCATATCCCTCTGCACGTGGGAAAGTTAGGGATCAATTTTTCTTCTTATTAAACAATAAAACACATAATTGCTGAAAAAAGAATGGGATTTCTAATGAAAAATTTGAAAGCATTACCTCTCTTTAGATCTCCCCACATACACACCTACACCTATGCCCCCAGCTTTGTGGCAGGTAAGTTCACAAATTTCTATAGATCTTGCTTGGGATAGATTCCTAGTCTGATAATTTGCTTCTAAAAATGGAAAACATTACATGATGGCTTCACGGGGCCATGGTAGGGTGGTGACACTAATTTATCTACTAATGGACCTATTGTAAGAAAAAGTCAATCTCTAAATTCAAAACTATAAAAAGGAGCAATTTTAGGTCAACATTAGCAATAAACAAGAAGGATGAAAGCAAACTATAATTCAAAGAGGAAAGAAAGGCTAATTATAAATAAGAGCCTGCAACATGTTTAAATTGTACCTGTTCGACCGTTGCTCTGTCGGCCTTATCTTTGATGCGATACCTACCCGAAAACAAAAAGGCATAGTTGATATACTCAAAGTTCAGTGAAAGAAGCTAAAATAAAGCTAAATGTACGCATATCATTTTGTGCAATTCCTAACCAAGTTTTTCTCATAACAGATTTTGGGCAAATTTGATTGTAGATTCTTTACCCAGAGAAACTTCCTTTATTTCCCGAACATGCAATTCAATTCTCTAGGGCAAAAAGGGTACATATGAAGTATGAAAAGTATCTCCATATTCCAGAAGCATGAAACATAAGAGCAGCTGGAGTAAACTGACAAAGAAAATAGAGTCTGTTTAAACTATCCTTCAAATCTTTAATGATTCTAACAGTACAGAATTAAACTCTTCTCTAAGGCTTTCTCTTTGAAGACATCTTTTACAAAGACACAAGTTTTTATAATTTCAAGACAGTCTTGAAATGCAGATGCTGATTTGCTTCAATTCGTATACTAGGTGACTCCATCTGCACACTAACCAACACCATCAATGATTCAAATACAGAGTCAGGCCAGTGAAACAACTGGTAACTATGGTATTCCTCAAAAGCTGATAAAGGGGCTGGAGCAGTGGCTCAACTGTTAAGGAGCTTGCCTGGCATGAGCGAGAACCCAGGTTCAAACCCTAGCACCATATACACAACTAAGTGTCCAAGAAGCAAAGCCAGATGAAAAAATTAAAAAATAAAGCTGATTCTCTTTCTCTCATTCCCTTCTTTTCTCAAAAAAAAAAAAAGGAAAAAACTGGTTAAAGCAATAAATCATAGGAAAATAGGTTTTCAAGTTCAGTTCTGACAGTTACTTACTGTAACAGTGACAATATTAGAGTTACAAGCAAAGACAGATCTTAAACAACTGGCTTTCAAAACAAAAGTATAACCCAAAATAGTTCCTAGTTATATCATGACTTTGTTTTTAATCTTCCCTCAGATTTTTAAAAATTATTTCATGGAAGGAAAAATTTTTAATAAATTCAAAAAAGGGGACATTTTACACATTTATTTTAAACTGAAATTTACAAACTGTCACCCTCATGAGAGCACATTTTTAAATTTCACAAGATTACAGTTTTACCATATTTCTTAAGAGGACTCATTTAATATTTTCAGCTTACAAAGGTATACAGGCTACCCTTATTTATGCCAAAATTAAGAAAGGATACAAATGAACATCCTTTACAGAATAAGTATTCTATACTCAGTCTAGAATTAGTCCCCACCCCCATGTTTTTAATTCAACATTACTTACATATCTGCTTCCTTTTGTCTAGACTTTTCAGTGACTTTATTTATGACAGAATCAGTAACATTTAGTTTATCTAAAAATACAAAAAAGTCAAATGTAGACAATATGTAAGACAAAAAGACATTAACAGCCTCCTCTTCACTCCTCTTCCTTCCCTTCTATTTTCTAAATATTTTATTATAGTTAGGAAATCAGTACCAAAAAAAGGTCTGTTATAGCTATGTAAAAAATATAATATCTTTAAAACTAAAACATTACATTTAATGTCAAAACTTTAAAGATAAACAGAAAATACAATATCTTTAAAAGTAAACCATTTCTTTCAAAACAAGCACTGTCACTTTAATCACAATAGCTGTAGTTTTTGAGGCAGAATTCCACAAATTCTAGATTCAGAAATATCTCCAAAATACATCTGCATATTAATATTTTGGACAATACAGATAACATAACTGCCACAATTCCAAGTTTAATTTTGAAAACTTTCATTTTCAAGTTATAGGTTCATGATGGTGATGAATACCCTTTACAATATTCATATTCATAATTCAGCATTTATTGACAGCGGTACACGCTGTACACGCCTGTAATTCCAGCGGCTCAGGAGGCTGAGGAAGGAGGATTGCAAGGTCAAAGCCAGCCTAAGCAACTTAGCCATGCCCTAAGCAACTCAGTGAGACCCTGTCTCAAAATCTAAAAAAATTAAAAAGGGCTGAGTATGTGTTTCAGTCTCAATCCCTGGTCTCAATCCCTGGTTTTAAAAAAAAAAAAAAAAAAAAAAAAAGAGAGAGAGAGAGACACCATGTTATGTCTATAAAGAGCCAAGAATTTTTAAAAAGAGGAGAAAGATGCTGGGTTTGGTGATACATGCCTATAATTACAGCTGTTAGGGAGTCTGAGATAGGAGGTTCACAATTTGAGGCCAGCCTCAGCAATTTGTGAGACTCTGCCTTAAAAATAAATCCAAGGGCTGGGGATGCAGCTCAGGGGTGGAGCAATCCTGGTTTTAATCCCCAGCAACCAGTCCCCAAACACACAAAGAAGTGGTGATTCAAATCAGCATTCTGATTCTTTGCATTCATCAGTTCAGTAAATGATTAATTCCTCCATAAAGTCTCTATCTACAAAGACTAATACAGAATATACAAGAATTTCAATGGATAACTGTAATTTCATATTCCCACAACAGATAAGAAAACAAAATTTAAAAGGTAGAAGTCACAACTTTACATCATGAACATGTTTTAACTTTTCTTTAGGTAGTATTAATGAATCAGTAACATTTGCACATATTCATTTCTGATTCAATAAGACTGCATAACTCTTCATAGTTTTCAAAGAATTTCCTCACAGCCCAGTGAAATAATATATTTTATTAACTCACCTAAATTAATTTTATTTTCAAATTTCCGTAAGACTTTGTCAGCTGGAGTAGACATTCTGGCTGAACTGTAGTTGGAAATCTGTCGATTTGCCTACAAGAAAGAAGTTTCGAGTCTAAGGCACCAGTCGTAAACATAAACATAAAGTTCATTATTAATATGCGCTTTTCTCCTTTGTTCATAGTTAGTAGTAGAGTTGTCAACACACAAGAGTGTACATTAAGGAAAAGAAAACATCACTCAAATTTGCTCAAGATTTTTTTGCCTTTTTTTCATTACTGGTGATTGAATCCACGAGTGTTCTACCACTAAGTACACCCCCAGCTCTTTTTAAATTTTAAGACAGGGTCTCACTAAATTGCCCAGGCTAGCCTTGAACTTGTGATCCTCCTGCCTCAGCCTCCTAAATCACTGGGATTATGGGTGGTACCACAAAGCCCAGTTTATTTTTTATTTTAGTTTTTCCTCCACTTAGTTGTATATGTGGTGCTGGGGTTTGAACCCAGTTCCTCGTGCATGCCAGACAAGCACTCTACCATTGAGCCACCGCTCCCACCCTATTTTTTATTGGTCCTTTTTAGCTATAGATGACAATAGAACTTATTTTGACATAATTATAAAAGCATGAAATTTTAAACATTTTTTTTAAAGAGAGGAGGACAGTGAGAGAGACAGACCCAATATTTATTGAGTTTTCCACATGGCTTTCGTTGCTCTGACACTCAGTTGTGTATGTGGGTGCTGGGGTTTGAACCCCTATACTTGCGCATGCAAGGCAAGTGCCATAACCGCCAAGCCACCTCTCCAGGCCCAATTTTAAACGTTTTTTTAAAAGACATTTGAGGGCCAGAGCAGTGGCTCAGCGGTTGGAGTGCTTATGGGGCATGCACGAGGACCCAAGTTCAAACTCCAACACTAAGTGTCCGAGAAACAAAGGTCAGATGAAAAAAAAATAAAATTGATTTTCTAAAAGACATTTGAGATAAAAGAGGTTAAGTTACTGCCTAGGACAAAGTTCACATAATGTTGCTTTTCGTATCTATACAATCTTCTCTTCATTATTATAAATAACAAATTAAAATGAATGTTTCTAATTTGGCCAATTTATAGATTTAAAACTTCAAAATGTTCCTTTACCCACAAAGTAAACTCTTTCTAAGAATTTCATTTTAGGAGGCTGGAGCAGTGGCCCAGTGGTTTTCGTGCTTGCCTAAGTTGCTGAGGTTGGCTTTGAATTTGCAAATCTCCTACCACAATCTCCCAAACTGTTGGGATTATAGGTGTGTGCCAAGGCGCCTGGCTGCATTTCTTTCTTTCTTTTTTTTTTTTTTAATTTGTTCAACATAGTCACACATATAGGAGGGAATCGTTGCCACATTATCATGATCACATGCATAATGACAGAGCAAACCAAGACTGATGCCAGTTCATTATTTCCCCGCTTTGGGTCCCACCCCCATCCCATATTTCCCCTATTTTACCCCTGTGTTAGTTGGGCTTCTCATGGAAGTTGAAGTTTCCCACTGGGTTGATAACCTCCCTACTCCTTCCCTCCAGCTGCCTTGATATCCCTCTTATCTGGCTGCATTTCTTCATTTACTAAAGAGGCTGAATTTTTCCTGTATTTCATAATGATTACTATTTATATCCTTTTTATGCACATTTTAAAGCTTACCTTATGACTTTATTTATTTAGATACTGGGGATTGAACCCAGGGCCTCACACATGCTGGGCAGGTGCTCCACACTGACCTATATCCCCAGCCTTTTTCACATTTTGAGACAGGATCTTGCTAAGTTGCCCTCAACTCACACCTGGAATCACCTGACTCTTATGACACTTTAGCTTCTAATATTTTCAAATTATGGAAAGAATCCAAACTCAGGAAATTATGAGATATATGGAAACGACAAAGAATGAAAATCAATAGAGCCTGGGGCTACAAGACAACATTAAAAAAAAAATCCTTCAGTTACTACATTCCACAACCACAAAGCAAAAAAAAAAAGGATCCTTAAGAAAAAAGACAAAGAGACAACATAAAGATATAGAGAATCATCTGAATACCTGTGGGTTATTCCCTCCATTCCAGGCATAACCCTTGGTCAGTTTTCCAACTCCATCATCCCAGTCCCAATCACTGTCCTCGTCATAGTCCTCCTCTTCCTCCTCCTCCTCAACTTTTATCTCACTCTCGCCCTTGTCAGTCACATTATTTTGAAGGTCTTCAAATAGAACTCCGTCTTCTGCTTTGATTATCTTCAAATCTACATTTTCACTAGAAATGACAATGTTTTGGCATGTTTACAATTCTTCTACATGGACTCACATATACTTTTATTTATAACAGATTAAACATATACTGATAAATCTAAAAGGTTTCTGATAATATATTTTCCAATAAATTCCATCTTTTCAATACCAAGTTTTCCTGTTTCTCAGTTCTGTTCCAATTGTTTGCTTATTCTTCACACCCAAGTCCCTCCCACTAGGGAGCAGGAGCAGGTACATCATGTGTTCAACCTGCCTTAGTGAGTCTAGAATTTACATCATGTTCTCTTTTCAATGAAATGACTCTGATCAGGGCACCAGATCTGACTACACAAATCCATTCATGGAGCTGTGTGAAAAGGAAAAAATTTTTTTCTGGCAACATTTGGGAGTAAGTCTAAAGCAGTCTTACCTTGAACGCAACACCATTTTGCAACACAAGGCGCTATACCAAGATTGGCGAGACACAAAGAACTCCAAATCACCCTTGTTTATGAAGAGAAAGAAAAGTGACAACATCCAAACACCACATGGGAGGGAAGCAGGCTGGGTACAGACAACAGAAGTGAGAATCGTCAAAAGAGAGAAAAGGTCCAGGGTAGAGGTAGCACAACTAACAGGGCTGTCTTTTGCCAACTGAGAATTCAGGCCCTGTGTTATTAGATTGTTTTGGTTTTTCAAGAGAAGTCAGAAATATGGATGTTGGTGTAAAATCTTCCATGTAACTGGTATATTCCATTTGTATAAAACAAAATGCATATCAACCAAAACATGTTTACAGGCCTGAATTTCAAGAGTCATTTCCAATTTTGACATTTCATGCAGAAAATAAGGACAGAAATCATATAGAATAATATGCACCTCTTAAAAATAGTCACACGTGAGTTTAATTCAGGTATCAATTCCAATTTATTAAGCAGCTATGGTTCAAAGGGCTCCATATTTCCATGGGCATGAGTACAAAGAGAATCCCTCAACACCTGTAATTTACTAGGACTTCAGAAATATAATCTATATATCTAAATTAATCCTTCAATTACCAATAACCTAGAGTGGCACGTTAAAGTACAATTTTGATCAGGGCATCTCAACTCAGGTGATTTTTTGTTATGAGGGATGGTCTGGTACAAGGCAGGATGTTTAGCAGCATTAATAGCCTCCATGTACCACATGCCACTAATATACTCTCCAACCCCCACCCAGCTCTAACCTACAAAAATTTCTCTACCAAAAGCCCCCTGGGTAGGGTGACAAAATCAACTCCAATGGAAGAAGAAACCCTGGTTTAAACCTTAAATTAATCCATGTGGATGGATGGCGTTATATTATACATATTACATATATAATTTACAGTACTAGGGATTGAACTGAGAGTTGCTCTACCACTGATCTATATTCTCTATTTATTTATTTAGGTGCTTAGAGGTTGAAACCCGGGCACTTTATCAATGAGCTACATCCCCAGCTGTTTTTTTAAAATTTTTTTTAGATAGGGTCTCACTAGGTTGCTGAAGCTGGCCTCAAATTTATGATTGCTGGGATTAGAGGCAAGCATGGAGGCAAATGGTCACCCTTGTTACTTTTTGAGACAGAGTCCAGCTGAGTTGCTGAGGCTGGCCTTGATGCGATCCTCCTGCCTCAGCTTCCCAAGTAGCTGGGATTATAAGTATGCACCACCTTGCCCGACTTGGGTGGTAAATTAGTGCATTCTCATTATCATCATCTATTAACCAACAAGCTGGCTTTGTTTCTTCTTCCCACTTCAGTTCTTCCATAACAGATCAGTCTTCTGTTTGCTGATCCTGTAATCATAAGACTGCCAAGTCTTACTACCAGTTGCTCAAGGAAGTCTTCCCTATTCACCCATTATCCCTGTATACTACTCACTCAATTCTAAGACAGATAATTTGGCTAATTATGCAATACCAATTAGTCTGCATCAATCAGGATGGTGTTTACAAACACATCCCTACCACCTAACACTAGATTTGACATACAGATAGTAAATGTTATATTTATTGAAAATATCCCCAATTGATAAAATGTACGTGTAACAAATCTTTATCACAAAGCACAAACCCTTTTCTTTGAATTTCAAAATAACATTTAAATTTTCCTTGAGTAGGAGTTATTCTTCACTGATCCTTCCTCAAACTCCACATCCAATTTACTACCAAATCCTGTCACTTCTACCTCCAAATCATATCTGTAAGACTCTAATTCAACTGCCTATCATGTTTGAACCTGAGTGCTTTATTACTTTCAGTCAGATTTTTGTTCTTCCTAGAGCAGTTTAAAACTAGATGAGGGGTCAGAAAACCCTAAAGTTTTGTTCTTTAGTTTTTTCTGTCGATGACAATTTTCAATTTTTTAAAATTCTATACAACAGAACGATTCCTTTAAATCATAAATCAAATAACATCATTCCCCCACTAAAATCCACCCTGTCCTCTGGCCTTCCATAAGATCTTGAACAATTTCTTAACTTATTGCTATCACCTGTAAGGCTCTACAACCTGGTCCCTTCTCATCTCTCTATCCCAACCACGTCCACTGTGCGCTAGGCACTGACTCTTGGTCTTCCTTTCACAGCCAAAGGGGCTCCCCCTGGGGCTATGCACTTGTCCTCGGACTGGAAGGAGGTTTCCCTGTTTGTTAAATCTGGATTTTAAGCCCTCCCTGATCATTACTTAACACATTAACCTATTTTTACTTTCTGTAGCACGTATCATTATCTTCCTTTTCAAAAACACGTCTGTCCTCCCTTCCCAGTAAAAGGTCAAGTTCCAAGACGGTATAGACTGGGGTTTGTCTTGTTATCAGCACCTCCAGCTGAAGACAAAACCTGGCCCACAGGAAGGGCTCAACAAATACCTGTGGATAAAGTTAAAACACTAAAACCACGTTTCCCCGTTACCCCCAGCTGTTTCTCGGCTGTGCTAACCTTCCCGTGACAAGTGACTCACAACTCTGATGAAGCCGACTGAGCCACTCTCTGGTCCACAAACCAGTGTCGACTTCCCCAGAGCGAAGGAGAGAGCAGCTCTGCACAGGACGGGAGTACTCTGCGGTCGCCTACCAGTCGGAGGAATCCGCGTCGTCGAACTGCCCGGGAACCACCCGGCTCATCAGCAGCCGTCTGTAGTCCATGACGGAAGGCGCTAAGCCCTCGGCGCCCCGTAGGGCCGCCCGCTCTGAGCTGGGGCAGGAATTGCACAGAAACGGTTTTGCCCGTGGCGAATCCAACTGCCTCTCCACGAACCTCGCCTCGCAAACGGTTCAGAAGCCCACACACCCACAGCACCAGCCACGAGGACCAACAGCTCCAGCAGGCTGCGAAATTCGCCGGGAAGCCCCGCCTCTGGCGGAAGTCGGGCGTCACCGGAAGTCCCGCCCCTAGAACCTGCGGAGATCCGGAAGCTCGCTCCGGACGGTGCGCTAGAAGGACAAACTGCATGGTCTGGTGAACAGGTTGACTCGCCGGTGCGGCGAGGAGTGTTCCGTGTGTTCCGCCTGGAAGGTTTCGTTTCCGCGCGCCTCTTTGTGTTTCCCCTCGCCGAAGGACGAGCCAGCTAGCGCATAGGCAGTTTCCAGGGAGTTCACGCCTTCCTGACTTCACTATTTGGGAACCAAGTGGGGTCCACCGGCCGCCGAGCGCGTGGAGCGCGCCGGTGCCCTTCCCCTCCCTGATTGGCTGGCACGGGCTGACGTCACACAGGGACGTTCCAGCGCGCCTGGAGCACCCTGCCAGTTTGCAAAAGCCCTGGGTGGGGAAGGTGGAAAGGCGTTTTTTCCTCCCACAGAGCCAGTACGGGTATAGGAAGCTCGAAACCTTTAGCGTGGGTACCAGAAATTCTCTATGGATCAGGGAAGTGAGCACATTCGTGTCTTGCAAAGTTCAGTGCGTTGTTTGGAGGTGAAAATGAAAGACGACCTTTTAAAAAGTTAAAAATTGTCATACGACTGGAAAAAAACTAAATAACAAAACTTTAGTGTTTTCTGACACCTCTTCTACTTTTAAACTGCTTTAGGATGTCTCTGAAATAGCTTTCCAAACATTTGAGTAAGTATTTTTAAAATCTAATATAAATATGCTGAGGACAGATGTGAAAGATGAAAAAAGTAAACTGCCAGATTGTACAGAACCCTAGGAGCCATGAGCAGTTATGTGATTGGAAGTTAAGGAAGGATTCAATAATAAGACCTTTATGGTTTTTTGCATTTGGAAAACAGAGTTCTTCAGATCCCGCTTACCACAACCCAGGGAGCATTTGTTTGGAAGACTGCAGAAAAAAGATAAGGTTGGACATTGTCACAAGCCCTGTGTGGTACTCTTGACTTTTATACTTTACCAAGTGATGGCATACGTTTGAACACACCATCATTAAATTGATTATTCATTCAGGGTTTTAGTCCGCTTTTTCCGTTGCTGAGACTAAAAGACTCAACAAGAACAATTTTAAGGTGGAAAGTTTATTTAGGGGCTCGCAGTTTGAGAGGTCTTAGTCCATTGGCTCCTGGCTCCAATCCTGGCGGGAGGTAACACAGAACATCATGGCGGAAGGCATGGCTCCAGGAAGCAGAGAAAGAAACTGCACACCAGACACAAAATATATATCCCAAAGGCACCCTTCAGTGACCCACCTTCTCCAGCAACACCGTCTCCACAGTTGCCAGCTAATCCCTATCGGGGTGCTAACTCACTGATTAGGTTAAGGCTCTCATGACCCAATCATTTCACCTCCGAGCCTTTACATTGTCTCGTATGAGCTTTTGGAGGACACCTTTCATCCAAACCGAAATATTCAGTAATCCACAATAGTTCAGGCAAATAGTTACTGACTGCGCATTGAGAGGATTTAGTAGAAATAGGTCACTGGAATAAATTTAGGATTTATTCAATCAATATTTACTGTGCAGACAGCACTGGCCCATCTGTAGTAGGATGTATTGAAAAGGCATAAATAGACTTCTCACAAAGCAAGTGTAGTCTATAAATAAAGACACTGATGCCCTTGGAACAGTGGTGAAGACAAACAGTATGCTAAATTGTGAGGATTTAGAGACTATAAACATTAAAAAAAATTAGATGAAGGTTTTTAGGAGAGAAAGGGAATGCTGGCAGCCAAAGTGGTAGAGAGCATTATCTATTTGCAGGGAAATAAGCCTGATATGAGTAGAGCAGTGGGGCGCATTGGGTAGGTGATGTGAGTGCAGGCTATGGAAAGCCATGCAGGTCAAATAAAAGAATCTGGACTCACTGACTAGAATTCTTTCCCACTCCTGTCTGGCAAATGAATATGTCAGGATGTGGATCAGTGTAATGACATAGGGGGTGGTATGAAAACATGGATTAGGGAAAGACATTTTAAAAGCAAAAACAGACAGGACTTGGTAACTATTCAGCAGTGGCTAGTGAGAGAGATGCCAACATGCCTCCCAAGTCTTCAATCCCAGGTGCCTGAGAGAATCTGTGTGACATGGGAAAGTGAGCAGGGAAAACTCGTTCATGGTGTTGGTCCTTTGATTAAGTAACTGAGAGATCACTTCACTTTCTTGGTCACAGCCTTTAGAGAATTATTGGATAGTAGCATACCAAGTTATCATGGAATACTTAGACTAAAATTTTAAATTTTTCTAATAACAAATGACTTTTTTTAACATTTAGGGCAGTGAACTTTGGTGCTTAGTGTGAGGAAGGGTGGGGAAAACCCTTTTTGTTTGCATATACAATGGATATTAAAATTATGTGTTTTGTGTTTTTTGTTTGTTTTGAAGAGGATTTCCATCATTGGGCAGATAGGAACAAGGACTCTGAAAAGCTTTGGTCATCATCCCTGGCACTGCAAAAAATTAAAGTTTTGGTCATCATCATCTTCAGAACCTGTACATAAGAGAGAGGCATCTTATGAAAAATTGGAAAGGATGTCAGAATCGGATGTCTTGAATTTCAGTGGCATTTCTGAAGACTTAACTCACTCAGATTCTCCCTTCTGTGTGGAAATCAGCCTCAGTGCTTCAGAATTGCCTCAGGTGTGTATTACTTTTAGGCTCTAGAGGTTCAGATATGTTCAGTATTCACATTGACTTCCAGATAAATGTTTCTTCAAAAATATGAGGAAAAGTAAGAAACTTTCCAGTGGACATGTAAAAGGGGGAATACAGAGTCTGGTTTTCCTAGTCCCATTAGAGTACAAAGAGAGGAAAACCTTTACACATAAGTATCAAATCTGGGGCTAGAGCTGTGGCTCAGGGATTGCTGCATTTGCCTGGCATGTGCAAGGACACTGATGTCGGAGCAATGAAAGCCACATTAAAAAAAACTAAACAAAATTGATTCTCTCTTTCTCTTTCTCATTGTCCCTCTCTCTTTAAAGAAAAAAAAAAGTTAAAACTGATTTTCTGTCCTGTTCATGAAGTCCCAAGAGTGCAGCTAGGGGACATAACCACAGTTCAGTCACACACACAGAGAGCCCAAAGGACCTGACTCCTGGTGTAGTGTGTCTTCCACTGTTTCAGTATACAGATTCAGTTGCCATTCATAATGACATTGACAGCATCCTCCATGCAAATGGCTCCCATCGTATATCTTCATGAAAATTCCTAGTGCCCTTTCTCACAAAATAAAAGAGATTGTAATATCCCAAGATCTTCAAGAGTGTTGTTCTAAGGGTTTGGTGGTTTCTAATGTGAATGTAGGGAACTAATAGGAATATATTAAGTTATGACCTATAAAATTGCCATTTTGTTGTTCAAAAATGGATAAGTGCTGAAATTTTCATATAGTTCAGCTTGTACATTGGCAAAGCCTTTCCAAAGGTATGATTAGCTATAGGAAATGAAGAAATCAAGAGTTCAGGTCCATTTTAAAATTCTAGGCAATATTCAGATAAGATATTTAAAGAATTATTTGTAGCCAGGCAGGGTGTCTTGGGAGGCTGAGGCAGGAGGATCACAAATTCAAAGCCAGTCTCAGCAACTTAGTGAGACTTTGTCTTAAAATTTAAAAATGTTTGGGGCTGTGGCCCAGTGTTAAAGCCCCCGTAGGTTCAATCCCCAGTACAAAAAAAATTGCATAGCAATGTTTGTACACCTTTAGAAGCTTTTATAATGTGTGTTTGAAGTATTAATATCAATGCCTTTTATTATGACTGCAGAATGAAACAAAAAATGTGAAAAGGGAAAATGAGTCTAAACCCACACTTTCTGAAGATATTTATAGCATACAAGACAGCTTAGGTGGTAAGTATTGCTTTGTTGGCAACATGCAAAACAAAAACAAGTTTTTTGTCACCTGTGATGATAAAAATAATAGGTACCATGCTAAGCACTTTATATACATTATTACATTTAATTCATAAACCTATGAAATAGGGATTTTTGAAAAATTGAAACAAAGGCTGATTATCTCCATTTTGCAGAGGAAAAGAGTAAGACCTCAGTAATTTGCCTAAGGTCATGCAGCTTTAATTGGGTTGTGATTCGAGTCTAGTCAGACACTTGAATTATAGGCTATACAAGTATCTTAAAGGATGTATGTTGATATAGACTCTTATTCTAGTGTTAAATTGATAGACAAGGCTACTTGAGTGTTACTCATATAATGAGACACAGATCATATTTATTAAAGCAAACCCAAATGCTGTATTTAAAGTTCTCTATTTGTTTTTAATTTTGTAAAAAGAGAGAGAGAATCAATCTTATTTATTTCTTCATCTTTTGTTTGTTTGTTTCTCTGACACTTAGTTGTGTATGTGCTGCTGGGGTTTGAACCTGTGTCCTCACACATCCAGGCAAGCGCTCTAACCACTGAGCCACTGATTCAGCCCCTCTTTCCCTCTCTTTAAAAAAAAAATTATTAGTAGCAGCTCAAACTAAAGCACCTAAGAATAAATCTAAAAAAGATGTATTAGATTTCTATGGAAAAATTTATAAAACTTTCCTGGAGGACATAAAAAGTAATTAAAGGGGCTAGAACACAGTGGTTCAGCACTTGCGTGGCATGGACAATGATGCTGGTTCAAACCCCAGCACCACGTACATAATGAAGGTCAGAGCAATGAAAGCCACATGAAAAACTAAATAAAATTAATTCTTTGTCTCTCGCTCACTGTCCTTCTCTTTAAAAAAATAAAAATAAATATGTCATTTCAGTATTATGAAGATAAAATTTTGAGTTTTTCTTAAATATATGAACTAATTAATGCAATTTCACTTATTCTAAGTTGGTTCCAACATTCCCATTTAGAAGTTAAAAAGTTAGCTGGATGTAATGCCAGTGACTCAGGAGGCTGAGTCAGGAGGATTGCAAATTCAAGGCTAGCCTCAGCAACTTAGCAAGGCCCTTGGCAATTTAGACCCTGTCTCTAAATAAATAAATAAATATATAAATAAAAAGGGCTGGTCATGTGGCTTAGTGATTGAGTGCCCATGGTACGAATCCCCCCCAAAAATTATAAAAAATAAACAAAAATCATTGCAATTTTGGAAAAGAAGATGTAGGGGATTTGTCCTGCCAGATAATAAGATTTTTTATAGAACTTCCATTAAATTTAACAATATGTTATGGACAGAGGGATAGCACTACAGTGAAATAATAGTCCAAAAATAAAGCCATTTATAAAAACAATAGATACTTGGTATCTAATAGCGGTGTCATTATAAATAGGGGAAGAATGGATTATCTATTCAATTCTCCTGAAATAGTTGACTCTTTAAGTGTAGGAAATGATTAGAACTTTACCTCACACCAAATCCAAAAGTAAATTCCACATGGATGAAGGCCTACATATGAAATAAAAAGCTCTTAATTTTTCTCTCTTTTTTTTTTTAAGAGAGAGGGACAGTGATAGAGAGAGAGAATCAATTTTATTTAGTTTTTTCATATGATTTTCACTACTCCCACACTTGGTTGTGTACATGGTGCTGGGGTTTGAGCCCACGTACTTGCACATGCCAGGCAAGCACCATAGCTGCTGAGCCACGGCTCCAGCCCCAAGCTCTAACTTCTTTTTTTTTTTTAATTTATTATATGGATATAGAGATACAATTGATGGGGAAACATTATCAAACATTCAAGAGCCAATGTATATATACTTAGTTATCCAGGGCTAATGCCATATCATGGATGCCCAGCTTGGGTTCCGCCTGTTGCTGTTTTCCCCAGAAGAACTCCTGAGTTAAATGGATATCTCATGTAGGACAGAGATCTCCTTCTAAGATGATTCCCCCATATTCCCACCCTCCAGTCTTCTAGGATTTCTTCCTACTTCCTCCCCTCCGCCCCCTCTCTATGCCTTCAAGTGTCCTAGGGAGTTGTCTCCCTGTTGCGAAAAGAATCATACAATTTGAAGTTATTATTAGCTTAGCCGTCTAACATACTGCTTCCCCATGTATTCTAGCTTCCACAGATGAGAGATACCATTCAGCCCTTGAGTCTCTGAGATTGGGATACTTCACTTAGCATAATTCCTTCCATCTCCATCCATTTGATATCAAAAGCCATAAAAATATCATCTTCTCTAATGGCCGAGTAGTATTCCATTGTATATATGTACCAAAGTTTTTATATCCACTGGTTGAGTGAGGGCCATCTGGGTGGGTTCCATAATCTAGCTATAGTAAATTGTCAAGCTCTAACTTTAAAAAAAAAAACTGCCATTATGACAAAAGGAAAGGAAAATCTTTCTTTTTCTTATTTTTCATTTTTGTAGTGCTAAGGATTGAACCCAGTGCTTTGCACATGCTAGGCAAGCATTCTACCATTGAGCTATATTCCCACTCCCCTTTTTTATTGGTGCATTATAGTTTTGCATAATGAAGGGATTTGTTGTTACACATTCATACATGCACATGTTATGACAATATAATTTGGTCCCATTCCTTCCCTCTTACTCCCTCCATTCCCTGGTTATCACCCCTTTTTAAAATTTTATTTTGAAACAGAATCTTGCTAAGTGGCTGAGGCTACCCTTGAACATGCTATCCTCCTGCCTCAGCCTCTCACATCACTGAGATTGTAGGCATGCACCACTTTGCCCAGCTTGTTTCTGATTATTTTTACGTTTTAAAAGTGGACAGTATGGGGACTGGAGTGGTAGCTCAGTTGTTGCAGTGCTTGCCTGGCATGCATAAGTTTGCAGGGTCAAACCCCAGCACCACGTACACAATGAAGTGTTGCAAAAACAAGGGCCACATGAGAAGTTAAATGAAATTGATTTTCTCTGTCTCTTGCTGTCCCTCACTTTCCTTAAAAAAAAAAAAAAAGGACAGTATGTCATATTAGAAACAGTATATCATTTCACTTAGAAAGAGTATTCTAGAATCTCAGCTCAGTGACCTTAAGCAAGTGACTTAACATCTCTTGTGTCTCAGTTTCCCTAACTATAAATTAGAGGTAATAACAGTACCAATCTCATGGGTTTGTTGTTATTTTTTTGATATATGTTTGCTGATATGCTATTCCATGTGATTTTGCATCCTTTTGAAACATTTTATAATTTAAACATTTTAAAATTATATCAAAAATTATTTTGAAAATATCTTGGAATTACCAAATTATCTTGTAATGTTATTTGACCACAATGATATGTAACATGCTTTTTTGTGGCAGTCATTTAAGAACTTATTTCCCCCAAGTAAAAAGTTGCTGTTTAGTTTGCTAGCTCAGTCATGCTAATATCCACATAATGAATAAGATTGAAAGAATATGTAATTCCTAAAAGATTTCAACAATTTGGTTAAGTATAGCATTTACCACATAAATTGATAATCAATTCATTCTTGTTTCCTTTTTCTCTTTCTAATGAGATGCCAACGTTGGAAGTTACTCACAAAATATACAAATTCAGCCTGTTAATACCCGCATTTCTTCTTTGAGACAATTTGAACCCATTTGCAAATTTCATCAGATAGAAGCATTTAATGATGAAATGACGTTTCAAAACCTGACAGAAGGCTTTTCTTACATAGAGAAGCCAGAATTGCAAAGCCATGTGTATATATATGCAAAAGATGCCAATATAAAGCAAGATTTATGTAAGGAAGAAAAGCCAATGGAAACTAACATTTCTACAAATAAAGACCAACTTGCTCATGAGTGTGTCAAACAGTCTCCTCAAACTTCACATGTAATCCACTACAGTGGAGAAACAGTACAGTTTATGGAAAAGTCCCTGGCTAAAAGTACTGTTCTGGAATCTGCCCTCAATTCTAGTCAGTCTCAGAGCTTTTTGTATAAAGAAAGTGTCCTCGGAAATTTTGAAAATTCATTTTATAATGAGAATAATTTGAACCGGCTTGATCAGACAGTTAACTATAAAGCAGAAGAGGTAAGATTGTTTATGGTCAGTAAAGCTTGTGGAGTATTCAAGGATGTGGGACTTTTTGTTGGTTAGTTTAAAAACATGTGTATAGGCTTTTTCGCGTTGCATGAAATATTGAATGATAGGTAGAATCAGTGTGAGGGGACTTTCCTTCTCTGGAGAAAATGTATTCTGAGATTTTAACTAATTCAGATTAATTTTTTTAGTAAAAAACAGTACTTAGGGATTAGCTCTACTAAATGGTCATTTCTATGAGGATCAGTACTGTCTTATCCTTTTACAGTCCATAGTATCTACATCATGCATTGAATATAATA
Organism: Aplodontia rufa; assembly: GCA_004027875.1. Lineage (NCBI taxonomy): Eukaryota > Metazoa > Chordata > Mammalia > Rodentia > Aplodontiidae > Aplodontia > Aplodontia rufa. The sequence goes on along the minus strand of PVKS010010315.1, from coordinate 30,199 downwards.
CATTTTTGTCTAAAGCCACACCACCGAACACACTCAATCTCAGCTGAATATAATACGTTTTTATAATTTTTGAACCAAACTAGTTGAAGCGGAGAGTTTGCGTTGAAGGAAAGGTTGAGAAAACAAAGGTATGTAGAGGGTTGGCTAAATTATTTGACAAGAAAAGCTTAAGTTTTTTTATTATGTTGGACTTCTATGGACAAGCAAAGAATACTAACTTCTACCAAAGTAAAAACAGTAATTTGTTTTTGGTTTATTGATTCTGGGCACACATGTAGTATACCCAAAGCACTGAAGTATAAATTCTACATACTCTCTGAACAAAAAAATACAAGCTCTAAGAATTGATGTGGGTAAATGGAATCTAAGAATAGTATTAATATTCCCCTTGTCAGTATGAATTTGATAAGAAAAGCTATAGCTGTTATTTCATTTATAAGTATGAACAGTGTTTATTGTTTTTCATTTACTTTGAAGTAGATGGCAGCATTCGGAAAAGGACTTCATAGTTCAGTGGTAGCATGCTTGAGGCCCTGGGTTTGATCCCCAATAACACACATGCACACAACTTTATTTTCCCATGTTCATTTCTGGAAAACAAATCTGCTTAATTAGGGTTTCTCAAGATTGTTCCTTCCTCTTTTTGTTTCACTGGCATTTTTCTTTTTTTTTTTTTAAGAGAAAATCAGTTTAGTTTTTCATGTGATTTTCATTGCTCCAGCACTTAGTTGTGCATGTGGTGTTGGGATTCGAACTTGCGTCCTCACATATGCCAGGCAAGCTTCGTAACCACTGACCCTCCACTCCAGCCCCTTACCGTCATTTTTCATCCAGTCAACAGATACTCTTGGGCATCTATTATGTACCAGGCCCTGGCCTTTGTCTTAGTTAAATACTGGTTATAAACAAGCAAGAAAAAGATGTGGTTCTTGTCCTCATGAAGATAAAATTCTAGCAGAGGAGGTAGTCATTCATCAAATAATCACACAAATAAATGTAAATTTGTATCTGTGATAATAGCTGTTTTGAAGTGAAGTAGTCATCTGCAATCAGGATACTGCCCTGTCAGGAAGTCCAGAAGTCCACATGAAGAAGTGGTCATTGAGGTGCGCTCTAAAGAACAAGTGGGAGGTCATTAGGCCACAATGACCAGGCAACAGGACAGGCAACAGCCTTTGCAGAGCAACTGTGACTACAGGGAGCAGGGGACTTACTAGCACTTAAGGAAAGCAAGTCCAGTATAGGCAATCCAAGGTTTCAAGGGCAGGAGGGGTGTAGTAGAGGAGAATGGAGGGGCAGTGTGGGTCAGGTGTCCAGATCATTGAGGCCTTAAAAAATTAGACAATGATGTCTCAGAGCAACGAAAGCTACATGAAAAACTAAATAAAGTTGATTCTCTCTCTATCCTTCTCTCTTAAAAAAAAAAAAGCAGGGGTCCAATACCTCTAAGTTGGTCTAATACCATCCTGACAGGTATCTCTTCCTGGGTTTTTAAATTTTTTCTAGGAGAGAGAGAGAATCAATTTTTATTTAATTTTTCACATGGCTTTTGTTGCTCTGACACTTAGTTGTTTAAGTGTCAGTTTTTTGAACCCGTGTACTCGCACATGCCAGGCAACTGTAACCGCTGAGCCACTGCTCCAGCCCCTCTTACTGGGTTTTTAATGTCATAGTCATTGCACTGTTTCTTACCACAATTTACTGTTCTTTGTTAACCTTTCCCTAAAAACCTGGGTTGTGGCCATAAAGTCAATCATGACATATGTTCGCCAACCTAATGGTCATAGGAGTTCTAGCATAGTGAGTTCATGGTCACCATGAGGAACTTTTAAGTCTATTCGAAAAGGACCATGTGGGTCTGGAGTGGTGTCTCAGCCTTTGGAGCGCTTGCCTGGCATGTGCGAGGACCTGAGTTTGAACTCCAGCACTACATACACAACTAAGTGTCCAAGAAATGAAGGCCAGATGAAAAAGTAAATAAAATTGATCTTCTTTCTCTATCTCACCTTCAAAGTAAACAAAAAACAGGGCTGGAGTGGTGGCTCAGCAGTTATGGTGCTTACCTTGCATGCATGAGGATGCAAGTTCAAACCCCAGCACCACGTACATGACAAGGTCTTGGAGCAACAAAAGCCACATGAAAAACTAAATAAAACTGATTTTCTCTCTCTCTTTCTCTCTCACCATTCCCCCTCTTTAAAAAAAAAAGGACCATCTTACATGTGTTTAGAAAAGTTTGCATGATAGAAAGTAGCAAAAGTATAATTTTTTTGTCAAAGTAAGCACAATACATTATCTCTATCATATATCTGCTGCTTCTGTTCTGCTGTGCTTTGGGTGCTATATATCCATTCAGCAACTCACACTTAGGTGTTAACTTGATTAAGTAGGTACTATTAGTGGAAGTTGGCATTATTGATGTTATTGTACAGTTGAGGAAATCAAACTAGGCATCTAGAATTCAAGGCCTGCTCTATCTGACTCCAAACCTTGACTGGCTAATTAAAAATGACTAAATGCAGGGGAAAGCGGAACAATCTTGAAAATTCTGTTTTCCAGAAATCAACATGGGAAAATGAAATCTTTTTTTGTTTTTGTTTTTGTTTTACTGTGCTGGGATTCAAATCCAGGGCCTCAAGCATGTGCTCTACCACCGAGCTATACCCCTAGCCCAACACGGCTTTTTTTCAAATGCTGTCATCTACTTCCAAACGACAACAAAACAATCCTCATACTTGCAAATGAAATAGAATAGCCATAGCGTTTCTTATCAAACTCATACTGAAAAGGTGATTTATGGGGCTGTTTGTACCTTTTCACATTTATTTTATTTACTATAATTTACAGACTGAAGTTTCTCCAAAAGAAATACAAAATCCTGGGGAGATTCCTGAGCTATTAGTCAATCAACAGGAAGAAGCCACAGCAGAAAGTGAGGAAAGCCCGGGGATTGTCTCAAGTTGGTCCCTAGGCATCAAGTGTGGGGGAGCATCTTGGGAGAACTGCATGACACCAGACACTGAGCAAAGCTTTGAAAGCTTACAGCCTTTAGAAGAGGACATGGCTTTAAATGAAGCCTTGCGGAAATTAAAACACAGCAACAGAAAGCAGCAAGCGCGGATCCACGACCTCCAGTGTAGGAACCTGCATTTAGAGAAGAAAGTTAAAGAACTGCAGATGAAGATCACCAAACAGCAAGTGTTCGTTGACATCATAAATAAGCTGAAGGAGAACATCGAAGAACTAATTGAAGATAAATACAACATAATCCTGGAGAGGAATGATATTAAGAAGAAATGGCAGAATTTACAAGAGGTTTTAGCTACCACCAAAAAACGTCTTCAGGAATCCAGGAAAGAGAAGGAAACCTTACAACTAGAAATTAAAAAAGTAAAGGTCAGTTATATTCGTTTACAGGAAAGATGTATCACTGAAATGCAGCAAAAAAATAGATCTGTAAGTCAGTGTATAGAGATGGACAAAACCTTAAGCAAGAAAGAAGAAGAGGTAAGAAGGCTGCAGCAACTTAAAGGAGAACTGGAGGAAGCTACCACTTCTGCTTTGGACTTGTTGAAAAGGGAAAAAGAGACCCGAGAACAAGAGTTCTTGTCTTTACAGGAGGAATTCCAGAAACATGAAAATGAAAACCTGAAAGAAAGACAGAAATTGAAATCAAGAACTGAGAAATTGATTGCTCAGGTTAAAAATTTGATATTCACATGTGAAAATGAAAGGGCCAAGAATTCAAAACTCCAGCAGCAGATCAGTGGAGTACAAAATGAAAATGCAAAACTTCAGCAGCAGGTGTCAAAGAGTGAAGACCAAAGTTGTATCCCTAGATTTGAGAGAACTCAGTTAATGGAGCAGTTAGAGGAAGTAATGGAGCCAGATGTGACCAAGGTACTGATACAGATTCAGAATCTCCTAACACAGAATTCCAAAACTTTCTAGTGGTATAGTGATGCACATTTAGATCTGAGACATATATATATATGTCTATATATATATATATATATATGTACTATATATATATATATATATATATATATATATATATATAGTATTTGTTTGCAGAAAGCGTTAAAAAGAGAAACAAAAAGGAAAATTCACCACAGATCTAAAGAAATTTCTTTTGGCTTATGGGCACTCACCTTTAAAAGCAGCCATTCTTGTCTTCTTTTGATTATTTTGGTAGAGGTGACAACCTGGGAATTTTCTGGGTACCCATAACCAATCATCTGAAGCATCTCCTGGAAGTTACCTTTGAGAAAGGATTTTCTAAATATGACTCTCCATCCCTACACAGCTGAAAATGAAATATAATTGAATTACCTTGTTTACATGACAAAACAAATGTACTAATTAAAATATCATATATTAATTTGCAAAATTAAAAGGCATTTGAAAATAGCATCAGAACCTCGTATCAGTATGTGTGGAGATGTTGTATTTTTTAGTAACTGAAGTTCAAAAGACTTTTTACAAATAGCCAAGAACCTGAAAGCACTTCCAGGAAAAGATAATTTTCACAAATAGGAGCAAATCTATTATATTTCAGTTTCATAGGCCTACCTTAAAATATATATATATATATAAAGTATCTTTGCTAAATGTGGTAAAATCTTATTAATTCTAACTACTTAGATAATTGGAACTAGAAAATGTAAATTTTTTTTTTACATTTGTTACACGAGTTGAACTGAGCTGGTATGTTGCCTTGAAGATGTCCTTAGTGGACTTTCTCATGAAACTGTAATCAGTGTGTTGTTTGCAAGTAAATAATTCGTGTGTGTGTGTGTGTGTGTGTGTTACTAGGGATTGAACCAAGGGCCTCACACATGTGAAACAAGGACTACCACTGAGCTACATCCTCAGCTACAAATAATTCTATTTTTAAGGATTCTTTGGCACATGCTGTTCTCCTGTGTTTAAATAATTGTGAGATTATCTAAAACAATTGTTCTCAAACTCAGACCTGCGCTACATGACCCAGAAGGCTTGCTAGCGTGTAGGCTGCTGGGCCTCACCACAGTTTCTGATTGAGTAGGGCTGGGTGGGGCTTGAGAATGTGCAGGATCCCAGGTCTTGATGTATGGGTCGGGGCTCAGTTTGAGAACCACTGACGGAAGCAAGATGAGCTTCAGTTTGGCTCCTAATCAAATCATGGTACATTTTGGATTGCTAAGCTCTGAATTAGTTTAACTATGTAGAGGTTTAACATTGTATATAATTTTTTCTTCAGCTTTCTTTTTTAAAAAAAAAATCAAGTTCCTTGTTATTATCTAGACTAGTGAATTTCTTTAATATCCCAAATTTTATTTTGGGCTTTTAGTTTTGCTTTCCACTAACTCTAGGTCCATTTTTTTCAAAGTATGGTTTGGTTTCATCTGTGAGGTCAGAAGTATTTTTTTTTTTTTAAGGAGAAGGACAATGAGAGAGAAAGAGAATCAGTTTTAGTTTTCCATGTGGCTTTTGTTGCTCTGATGCTTCATTGTGTACATGGTGCTGGGGATATGAACGCATGTCCTTACACATGCCAGGCAAATGCTGTAACCGCTGAGCTACCGCTCCAGCCCCCAAATGTATTTTCTTATTAATATTGAGATACTATCTCTGTTTTTATTAATTTTTTTCTCAGTGTACAGATTTTTTAAAAGTTAATTTTTTATGTTTTCATCTGTTTTTTTGTTTTTCCTCCACTTAATTGTATATGAGGTGCTGGGGATTGACCCCATGTCCTCGCACATGCCAGGCAAACACTCTACCTGAACCACCTCTCCAGCCCATACAAACAGATTTTTCCAGAAGCTATGTAACGTGATATTGTAATTGATCTCATGGCTGATGGGATGAAAGAAGCAAATATGAGAAATCAGCTGTCTTATTGATGTAACATTACAAATATTTACAGAATGGGCTGAAGTGGTAACTCAGCGGTAAAGAGCTTGCCTAGCGTAGGCAAGGCCTGGATTCCATTGCAGAAACCACACACACACACACACACACACACAC
>PVKS010010315.1:0-24087 GCA_004027875.1 Aplodontia rufa | reverse complement strand
CAGGAACTGAACCCAGGGGCACTTAACCACTGTGCCAAATCCCCAGCCCATTTTTATATTTTGAGACAGTGTCTTGATAAGTTGCTCAGAGCCTTGCTAAATTGCTGAGGCTAATCTCAAACTTGCTATCCTTCTACCTCAGCCTCCCAAGTTGCTGGGATTACAGGTGTGCACCACTGTGCCCAGCTCTCAGCTATAATTTCTAAGACAATAAATATTGATAGCTATAAACTACATGAACAAAAGGTTTTCTGGTGCCCTCAATAATTTTTAAGAGGGGCTGGAAACTTGACTCAGCAGTAGAGTGCTTGCTAGCATGCACGAGAACCCAGGTTGAATCCCTAATACCACATGCACAAGTGAGAACAGAACAAAAGCCAGATTCAAAAAAGAAAGTATTATCTCTCTCCTTTTAAAAAAAAGGTTTTTAAGAGTATATAAGTTCCTCAAAGAAAAAAGGATGCCCAATAAGAGTGGTATTTCATGTAACATTTTATTTAAAAGGTAATGCAGGTTATTTGTCTTTCTTGTGACATATCCGAATTGTGTGCATGTAGGATGCAAAGATGATACATTCTAATTTGTTACTGAATTGCTCACCTTGTGAAGAAGAGAACTTGAATACTTCAGATATGAAAACAACTCAGCTGACCTCCAAAATTCACAGTCTTTTGACTTTGATGGTAGGACTTCTCACATGTCAGGTAATTTAAAAAATCAGATTCTTTGGTGGGGAAGAAGTACTAGGGTTGTCCTATACCAAGAGAGGCAGTAAAAGAGTTAAGTTTAGCTCATAATGGGTTCTCAACAAGTGTTGGCTGGCCTCCTAATGTGTACTCAGAGGCATTTACATTTAGTAGCCTTGATTTTTGTGGATTGTCTCATTCATTCCTTACACCGTTCTTTATCTTATTAGGCTTTTTTTTTTAACTTAGAAAAACAAACCAAGCCTTCAAATAATCAGGTTTCTTGTCCAAAGTCTTACCTGTGGTTAAATGGTAGACCTCAGATACAAGAAACTTTGACCCCTAAGTTATATTGGTACAATTGTCTTCATTCTGGGCATCCTTGAAATATCTAGAATTTCAGTATTGGGGGGGATGTCTGATTGTTCTGGTGTAAGGTTTAGCAGTTTGTCCAAATTTTGGATTAGTGAATTGACTAGGCCAAGAGGCAATGTATATATGAATTTGCAAGCATGCATATGTATTATAGATGAGCATTAACATCTTGGCAATTATATTAATCTCTCCCAGAAATAGTTTATGTGCAAGTGTGAATCAATCAATAGGAGGTCTTCCATACTATTTCTATCTTGTGAGGAGTATTTGAAGAATGGAGTTCAAAATGCTTTTATCTCCTTTGATTTGGCCACTTATTTTGGAAGGGAGATTTGTTTCATTTGCTTTATTTCCTTCTTCCTTTTAGGTTCATAAAAGTTTTTTTAATCTGTTTCTCAAACTGTTACCTTTAGGATATCACCAATCCTGATGCTGAACATTGCAAAGATAGTGAGAAAGTTAATGACATAATGCTGCAAAAATTGAAGAGCCTTCATCTTAGGAAGAAAGATTTAGATAAAGAGGTACTATATTTATTCTTCATTCTAAAAATTTTATCAATTGAATGAAAAAAATGAGGATAACAGAGAAGACACTCCTAAAATTAATTGAATAATTGTTTTTAGAGACCAGGTTAACTTTACTAATTGTCTTTACTATATTTATTCTTCATTCTAAAAATTGTATCAATTGAATGAAAAAAATGAGGATAACAGAGAAGACACTCCTAAAATTAATTGAATAATTGTTTTCAGAGACCAGGTTAACTTTACTAATTGTCTAAGTGGATATAAGTCAACATTTGACTTGTTTTATAGCTTAATTCTGTATTGGAAAATGTTATTCATCTACAAAAAAATTGGTATGATTATTTTTTCACTTTTGCATGGCACTGTTTGTTCCTCAAGAATAGTTTATTTTGTTATTCCTTAATCACTTGGAGTAACATTAAAATGAAAGAATTTTATTTCTCAGGTGGAAAGAAGGGTAGGAGCAGAGGTTCTTAAAGTTTTTTCAGTTCTCTTTTCTTGGTGTGGTGGTATAATGATCGAGGGATAAGAAAAAGAATAAATTAAATATGGAAGGTAATAAGATGTTATCACCTTTTTTAATCTGAAAGGAATAAAGAAATGACAACTTTATCTGGCTAAGGGAGTAAAACATATTCAGACATGGAATTCTGCACTGCTTCTCTAAACTAATGTAGGTAGGAAATATGCTGTAGGTATTTTGGGGAATCTTTTTGTCAACCTGTAGAGGAAAGGACTAAGAAATAAGCACAGCCTTGCAGAGAAAATACTGGCCTCCACTGCTGTAAACCAGAGTTTCAGAAATAAGCCCAATTAAGGATATTATGAAACTATAATCTCAGATATTTATTTTCTTTGGGTTAATTTCTGTGCAATTACTGAATGACTGGCAGATGCCATGTTATGATGTCTGCAGTTTGATTCAGAAAAGGTGGAAGGAGAAAGAAAGAGGATGGTTTGGGGATATAAATGATAAAAGTTTGACCATTAGCTATTAATTGATTTGGTTTTGTTTTTGAAAGACAATTTTTAATATTTTTAGGTGCTCGGGAGTGTACATTTAACCCAATTTAGAGACAAATTATTTAGCCTGCCCCTTTTCTAGCCTGGCAACATGAGCCACTGATTTTGGGCCCATTATGTTGCCTTCCCAGAGACAGCAGATCTTATCACATTTTTTTGTAATCATTAGCCCTGTAGCTTCCATCAACTTAGCCAGAGCTCCTCTGTGAAAGCAGTAGTGGTACACATCTTCCTGTGGGCCAGATGTCCCAGCCTGGCCTTCCTCTGGAAGGCCTTAAAACACAGGGCAGGCAAGGAAGGCAGCTCTCTGACAGGATCCACATCATGTGCATTCACCTCCAACTGAGCCTTCTTGTTCTTCACCAATACTATGGTGAAAGGATTAGCTCCTGTTCAAAGTACAGGAGGTCCTTTTAATGGAGACATCCCCTTTGCCAGCAATTTTCTTCTTGGCCCAGACCAACAGTCTCTGCTGTCTTTTATTTTATGTCTGGTCTGCACTTGTGGGCAGCTCAAGCAGCTGGGTAGCAGTTTGGCAGTCCAAGGTGAGCTGCAGGAGTTACTTTGAGCTACATATAAAGGAGAGTCTTTGCTGCTACAGCCAGGTATAGTGGGCCATTTGACAAAGCAGGTAAGATTGCTTTTCAGTGGAATGTCCTGTCCAATGCCAAAATTCTTAGACCTTTTCTCAAAGAAAAGCCTTCCTGCTTCTTCCTAACATTAGGAGCTGGGGCCACCTTCTTCCACTTAGCCTTCTTTTGTCATCTTGGATGGGTAGAGAAGAGAGCCATTGGTTACACAGGGACTCACTAAAGTTTTTTCTATATGTGTTTTAAATAATGGAAATATTTAATAATAAAAAATGGCCAGGTGTGGTGGCACACACCTGTAGTCCCAGCAACTCATGAGGCTAAGGCAGGTGAATCACAAGTTCAAGGCCAGCTTCAGCAAATTAGCAAGACCCTAAACAACTTAGTAAGAAATTGTCTCAAAATAAGTAGCTCAGTGATAGAATGCCCCTGGGTTCAATCCTCAGTACCCCCCCCAAAAAAAAAATCTGTGCAGCTCTACCTCACTGATATTTGGAAAGTCTGAATATTGAATATTGAGATTATTCCTATTAACAAATAAGGAGTAACTATCTATTGCAATCAAGACAAAATTATTTTTTCTTTCTTTTTTTTTGGCACTTTCTTTTTTTTGGGGGGGAATTGATCCCAGAGCCTTACTTATAGCTCACCACTAAGCTGTACCCGCAGCCCTGCTTATTTTTGCTTTGAAGAATTTTTTTTAAAAGAGAGTACAGTGAGAGAGAGAGAGAGAGAGAGAGAGAATCAATTTTTATTGAGTTCTCCACATGACTCTCGTTGCTCTGACACTTAGTTGTGTACATGGGTGAAGGGGTTCGAACCTGTGTACTCATGCATGCCGGGCAAGCATCGTAACCGCCGAACCATCTCTCCAGCCCCCTGCTTTGAAGAATTTTAATGGGTGAGGGAATGGGGAAGTTCTGGGTAGTAATATCAGCCAAATTATATTGTTGTATTGTGTGCATGTATGCATATGTAACAACAAATCCCATCACTATGTACAACAAAAAATACAGAAAGAGCTGGGCACAGTGGCACACACCTGTAATCCCAGTGCCTTAGGAGACTGAGGCAGGAATATTATAATTTCAAAGCCAGCCTCAGCAATTTAGGGAGAACCTTGTCCTTTTTTTTCTTTTTTATTTTCAGCACTTTGGATTGAGCGCAGGGGTACTTAACCACAGAGCCATATCCCCAACCTGGTTTTATATTTTATTTTGAGTCAGGTTCTCTCTAAGTTGCTCAGGGCCTCTCTAAATTGCTGAGACTGACTTTGTACTTGTGATCCTCCTATCTCAGCCTCCCCAAGTCCCACGGATTATAGGCATGTGCCTCCGCACCCAGCTGAGACCCTGTCTTAAAACAAAAAAAACGAAAAGGACTGGGGATATAGTTCAGTGGTTAAGTGCCTCTGGGTTCAACTTCTAGTAAAAAAAAATATATATATATATTTTTAATATATACATATAAATATATATGTGCATATATATATATAAACACATACAGAAAGAAGAAAGGAAGGAAGGAAAGGAAAGGAACAAAGAAAGAAGGAAAGAAGGAGGAAGGAAGGAAGGGAGGGAGGGGAAGGAAGGAAAGAAAAGAAAGAATGAATTTTAGTGACAAGACTGTAATAACAATTGAATATTAGGCTGAGTCCTCCAGTGCTGCCCCTAGATTTAATGGTTTGCCAAAACTCACAGGACACAGAATCCAGACTCACATAGCCACAGCTGTGATTTATTACAGCAAAAGGCTACAAAGCAAAATCAGCCAAGAGAAAGCCCCCCCACCCCCGGGACATGAGGCATAGACAGTTGGAAATGAGACTGAAGCTCCCAAGAGTCCTCAGGAGTCACCCAGGATGCCTCAAGAGTGAGTATGACTACAGGTGTGCAGGTGTGAAGTGTTGTCTACTAGAGAAGCTCATTTATTATAAAGTGCCAGGCCAGGATTTTTGGTTTGTTTTTTCTTTTTCCTTCAGGAGCTGTTCACATAGGTCCTCTGCTTAGCATACACCAAAGTTTGCCCCTAGAAAGTAAGCAAGTGTCCAGTTTAAACCACATGCTTTGGAAAAATAGGTCAGACACAGTGAACCATTCATATCTGGAGATGGTGGAAACCCCAGCCTCGAGGGTCCCGGAGCCTTGCTAACAGGCCTGAGCCTAGCAGAACAAGGCCTGCGTGTGAACCTTTTTTTTTTTCAGAAAAGCCGTAAAAACTATGTGTTTTGGAGACCAGAAATTAAACTCTGCAAGGTTGGATGATTTTATCACAAATATTATAGAATGCAGCTTTATTTTCTCTCATCTGATACATAAAATACTTTTTTTCTTAGCTACTGAAACATAAAGACAGAATTACAACTTTTAGAGGATTAATTGCTAACGAAAAAGCATTTCAAGATCACCTTGTTGAGGTGAGTTTAACATTTATTATACATTTTCCTTAACATACAAACATACAATTTCAGATATTTGTGTCCACTTGATAAATTTGTTGAAGTCTTCCTACTTTATGCTCTGTGTCCTATGATTCCAGCCATTCATCAATCATCTCTTTGACTTTTAAAAAAATTTTTATTAACAAGTTGAGTTATTGTACAATCATAAATGCATATGTTCTTAAACCAGAATTACCCCCACATCACCCACACCCGCGTCTCTTATCTCTTTGATTGTTAAACTATGAAAGTTTAAAATTGTCAAATGTTCCAAGGGTTATGTAAGTATTGAAAATGAGCACAAATGTATTAAATCTCAGATCACAGATTTTGATTCAGATGAAGCCAAGAACGTCAGAGATGCACCTATCTTATTGGGAGTCAAACTGGATAAGTACCACAGTCTAAATGAGGAGCTTGATTTCTTGGTAAGAAAGACATTTGGTTGCCTTGTTATCATTTTTTATATTCTACATTACTCTATTCCTAAGTTGAAAGATTTATCAACCTTCAAAAATTTGCTTGTTAAAATGATCACTCACTGGTATTGTGGCAATATTATTCATATACAGAAGGTACTGATTGATGTATTTTCATGAAATTTAAAATCTGAAATTTTAAATGTCCAACTTTGTTTCTGTTTAGACTTAAATATGTCTTTCAAAATGCAAAAAACCAAAAATATGTGCATAAAGCATATTTATGTTGGTGCAAATGCTACCATAATAGCTGTGTTCCCAGTTACCGTAACTGGGAAATAGCTTTCATTGTTTACGTCAGGATGCATGAAAAAATAAAAGAAGGAAAAATATGTTAGGAGAAAATGAAAACATGACCTTGTTATCAGGAACTATAGTGGATATTAGATGAAACTGTGATGACAAATCTAGAACATGAGGAATTCCAATAAATAAAAACTGGCATGAGAAAGAAAGGGATGAGCAGGGAGTGTCACCAACTAAGAAAGACTAGAGACTTAAAGGACAGATGTACCAAACGCAGTGTGTGAAACCCAGCAAAGCAGCTATAAAGATGTTTGTAAGAAATGCAGAAAATAAAATTGAACTCAGTCTGTGTATTAGATGATTAAGATATTATTAGAGATGCATGTGATGGTGCACACCTGTAATCCCAGCAACTCAGAACATTGAGGTAGGAAGATTGCAGAAAGGACTGGGAGTGTAACTGAGTGGTAGAGCACTTGCCTACCATGTGTGAAGATCTGCATTGAATCATCAGTACTGAAAAGAAATATATATATATGTAGGCAAGAACATGAAATATATTAACGTGTGTGTGTGTGTGTGTGTGTGTGTGCTGGGGATTGAACCCAGGGGTGCTCTACTTCTGAGCTACATCCCCAGCCCATTTTACTTTATTATTTTTTTTTAAGAGAGAGGGACAGAGAGAGAGAGGGACGGAAAGAGAGAGAAAGAATCAATTTTATTTAGTTTTCATGTAGCTTTTGTTGATTGGACACTTCATTGTGTACATGGAGCTGGGGTTTGAACCTGCATACTAGCACATGCCAGGCAAGTGTCATAGCTGCTGAGCCACCACTCCAGCTCCCATTTTACTTTATTTTGAGACAGGGTTTTGCTAGGTTTCCCAGGCTGACCTCAAGCTTGTGCTTTTCTTGCCTCAGCCTCCGAAATAGCTGGGACTACAGGTGTGCATCACCATGCCTGGCTAAGATGAACCTTTAAAAAAATTTGCAGTTATTCATACAAGAGAATACTTCTTACACCTAATCATGGCATCATCAGGACAGCATACTTCGGGTAGATTCAAATATGTCAGTGCATTAATTATACTCGGAAAAGAAGGAAGTCAAGATTAAGAGCTGATAAATATTTGTACACATTAAAAGGTGTTTGGTTATTTCTAAAGGTGTTTTATGGTGTAAGATCAAAGAAAAGATAAAACCCCATTATAATTCCTGCTAATCTGTTCTATGTGCAGTCTAATCTAATCCAGATCTGGTTCATAGTATCTGATGGTTCACTTAGGTACAACTCAGTTTAACCCATTAAGTCTTAAGTTTTCAATTCTGCAAATATTTCAACAAAATTGACACAGGTGCCTTAAAATAGGTTGGAAACGGTAATCTAGAGCTTACATATCTTTTATTTATATTTTCAAACACTCTAATTATTCACCTGTTATTTTTCTCTAAAGAATAGAACTCTAAAAACATGCTTATTTTAAAAGTTACTGTAAGTGGTATATTGATTGCTCAATTCAAGATTTTTTTTTTTTTTTGGTACCAGGGATTGAACCCAGGTGAATGTAACCATGAGTCACATCCCCAACCCTTTTTATATTTTATTTGGAGACAGGGTCTCACTAAGTTGCTCAGGGTTTCACCAAGTTGCTGAGGCTGGCTCTGAACTTGCGATACTCCTGCCTCAGCCTCCCCAGCCTCTGGGATTACAGGCATGCACCACCATGCCCAGCCCTTTGATTCAGGGTTTTTTTTTTCTTTTCAGGGCTGAGGACCAAACTTGGGGCCTTGCGCATGCTAGGCAAGCACTCTGACGCTGAGCTAAATCCCCAACCCCTGATTCAGCTTTTTATAGATGTCCCACATCTGGGACCATGGGACTTACTGGGTTAAGAGAATATTGGAAATAATTAAATCTTACTGTCAACATTTTTCTTACACCCACATGTAGCTTTTATGGAAGGTTCCAAGCTAATATTTTTTTTTCTTTTGAGTACCAGGGATTGAACCCAGGGGCTTAATCACTGAACCATATCCCCAGCCCTTTTTATATTTTTTAAATTTTGAGACAGTGTCTCACTAAGTTTCTAAGGGCCTCACTAAGCTGCTGAAGTTGGCTTTGAACTTGCGATTTTCCTGCCTCAGCCCTCCAAGCGTCTGGGATTACAGTCGTGTGCCACCATGTCTGGCTCTAGGTTAGTATTTTTACTGATGTTTCTCCATAGATCACAAAATTGGGAAATCTTCTAGAGTCAAAAGAAGACCACTGCAACAGACTCATTGAAGAGAATGACAAGTATCAAAGACATTTAGGCAACTTAATAAATAAGGTACAGATTTTCTTATAGAAATATTTGCCTTTAAAAAATTATGCCAGGCTCTGAGTTTGATTCCCAGCACCACAATAAACAAACAATTATGCCAAATAGTCAAAGTGTAGAATTTTAGAATTAAAAAGAACCTGAGATTTGATATAGCATTATAGCATTAATCCTGTTTTCTTCATAATGGCATTATAAAATGCCCCATAGTCGTTTAGCTGAAAGCTAGCATGTCTATCCATTCTGCTGTAGGCAATTTAAAGTGTTTGTATCTCTACTTTATTTTCCAGGCAATTATAAATCTTGACAACTTAGTGTTCTAGTTTGCTTTCTTAAAACCACATTAACTTTATCCAAATAGACTGTAATTCTTAGAATATGTGACACTTGTGTGGAAGACATCTGGATTATAGTCGGCTCACTATCATTGTCCACATTTTGGTACTTCGCTTTTTCTGCATGATGAATAGGTGTGTTGTAAT
This sequence comes from Aplodontia rufa, assembly GCA_004027875.1. NCBI lineage: Eukaryota > Metazoa > Chordata > Mammalia > Rodentia > Aplodontiidae > Aplodontia > Aplodontia rufa. The sequence goes on along the minus strand of PVKS010010315.1, from coordinate 14,916 downwards.
TCCGTTGAAATTCATAGATCTCGAAATATAAGGTTTTGTCACAAAAGTTTCACTGATTATCATCAAACAATTGAACTTCAAGTGGTAGAGATTTTAAAAAGAGAAAATAAAATTAAAGCTGTGTATAGTGGTGCATACCTGTAATCCCAACATCATGGGAGGCTGAGGCGGGAGGATCACAAGTTCAAGTTCAGCAATGTGGTGAAGCCCTGAAATACAAAAAGGGTTGGGGATGTGACTTAGTGGTTAAACTCCCCTGGGTTCAATCTCCAGTACTAAATAAATAAAATTAACTAATGAGAATATATTAAAGAATAATTTGTTCAGCTTATTTTTAAAGGTTACATCATATGAAGAAATTATCAAATGTGCCGATCAAAGGCTAGAGATATCCCACTTCCAGATAGCACAGTAAGTTGATAAAACTTATATTTAATTTTGTGACTATTTACTAACGTTGGATTTCACTCTCTGCCTTCTCAGTTAATTTTCTTTGACTTCCACAAAGAGTAAAACTACTCAGTTTTATAAATCAGACCATTTTTCATTAATATAGCAAGTCTGCTTAACCTGTGTTCCGTCATCCTATATATAGGGACATCTATAAAAACAAATTGATCAATTTTATGGGTGCTTTGTGTATAGGATAATGGGACATAATGGATTTTAATGTTCAGACTACTTGAACAGAGTTGAATAGCCAAATTTTCATTTTCCTTTCTTAGAGTTTCTTTTGGTTTTAAGGGAAATTAGTGAGAAATATTCAGCAATTTTAGAGTATATTATAATAGTCAAGCAAAATGACTTTGTAATGTTTAGAATTTATTCACAAAAAGATATTGACTGCACACCTTACATATATCAAGTACCAAATCAACTCATAAGAATTAAATTCAGGGGCTGGAGCCATGGCTCAGTGGTTACAGTGCTTGCCCGGCATGCGCAAGTACACGGGTTCAAATCCCAGCACCACGTACACAACTAAGTGTCAGAGCAAAGAAAGCCATGTGAAAAACTCAATAAAAATTGATTTTCTCTCTCTCTCTCTCTCTCTCTCACTATCTCACTCTCACTGTCCTTCTCTCTTAAAAAAAAAATTAAATTCAGCATAAAATGCTCCAAAAGTAGTATTCTTAAATGTTTCAGTTTTCTACATTTATTGTCCTTATTTCTAATATACTCTCTTTCTGCCCTTCCCCTGGTTTCATTTATCCTGACTGTTGACTATCTTTAGAGCATAAACAAAAAGCTTATTCTTAAGTAGAAAGCACCACCCTTTTCCCCCAAATTAAGAGTGTCCTATAGGACTCCTCCCTATAACATAACTGAGAATAAGGGTAGTGGTAACTTGGAAAGTTTTTGTTTTTCACTGTTTTTTTCTAAGCAGAGTGAATGGTAAATAGTTTCCCCGTTTTTTCCACACCAACATAGACAAGTTTTAAATCTGAAGTAGGGAGTGAATGTTGTATACTCAAGAGAAGTAAAATTAGACTGTTTCCCAACTTATAACAGAAAAGTCAGCCAGTGCTCATTAATGAAATACCAAAATAAAAAATAAGATATAAAAACCAAGCTGGATGTGGTGGACTGCACCCAGCTTCCCTGCCTTTTCATAGCAACTATGACTTCTATACCTGAAATCCCTGTAAATGGTTTTCCATTCAAAACCAAATCAGAGGTGTTGGGGATTTAGCTCAGTGGCAGAACGCTTGCCTCGCATGGCGAGTTCTGTCCTCAGCCCTTAAAAAAAAAAAAAATCAGAAATCATAGAAAAATTCAGAGTACAAATCCATAACCTTTCTTTCTAAGATCCATGAACAGTCCCAGGTGATCAGAAATTTTAATTTGAGCATGCTATTAAAAAGCCATGTCATGGGGCTGAAGCGGTGGCTCAGCGGTTTCGGCGCTTGCCTGGCAAGCGCGAGGACCTGGGTTCAAACCCCAGCACCACATACACAACTGAGTGTTGGAGCAATGAAGGTCATGTGAAAAACTAAATAAAGTTGTTTCTGTCTTTCTCTGTCTCTCTCACTGTCCCTCTCTCTTTAAAAAAAATTAAAAAAAAAAAATAAAAAAAAGCCATGTCATGGAGCTGGGCTTGTAATGGCACTTGCCCGGCATGCGAGAGGACGTGAGTTCAAACCCTAGCACCATGTACACAATGAAGTGTCAGAGCAACAAAAGCCACATGAAAAACTAAAATAAAATTGATTCTCTCTTTTTCTCTCTCTCACTGTCCCTTTCTCTTTAAGAAAAAAAAAAGCCATGTCATGGAACAGCTTGGTCACAGACAATAAGGTGAATATTTGTTTAGCTCAAAAATTTGTAAACCCCACAAAATAGCATTTAACTATACAGGAAATTAATACTGACCAATTTATTGTCACAGTACCATTGTATTTCTTTGATTTTTTTCTTTCTATATTTTTAATGAAAAAACGATAAGTGAAAGTAAGGGCTGGTGTGGTGGCTCAGCAGTTATGGCACTTCCCTGGCATGCACAAAGACCCGGGTTCAAACCCCAGCACCACATATACACACAGAGAAACAAATGCCACATGAAAAAAGAAACTAAATAAAATTGATTCTCTCTTTTTCTCTGTCACTGTCCCTCTCTCTCTTAAAAAAAAAAAAAAAAAAAGTAAATGATTCCTGTCCTAATAATCCCTTGAATTTGTGAATGCTACTTCATTCGAGGAAAAGGGTCAGCTTTTTTTCTAGTGATAATTGTACCCATCTGTATTGGTACATTTAGGAAACTTTAGGAAAAAGCTTGTAGTAATCTCAATAGACATAGAAAAAGCATTTGGCAAATTCCAATATCATTCTTGATAAAAAAAAATAAAAAAAGCTAAGCCAACTAAGCCTAGGAGAGAGCTTCTTCAGTCGTGATGAGCAGCACCTACAGAAGCTCATAGTAGAGCACTTGCAGGAATTCATGAGGCACTAAGCTTGGTGCTGGGAGCCAGAGGAAAAAAATAAAGCCTACTGCATCATACTTAATAAAGAACAAATGAATATTTTCTCAAGATTAGTAATAAACCTTCTAGTCACATTGTCCTAGAAGTTCTGCCCAGTGTAATCAGGTAAGGAAAAGAAATAAAACATGCTGATTGACAATAAAAAGCAAAGCAAAAATTAATTTGTAGTCAACATAATAATCTATGTAGAGAATCTGATAGATTCTACGAAAAAGCTACCAAAACTCTTTGAGATTAGCAAGGCTGCCAGGTAAGAGATCAATACTTAATAGTCAATTGCACTTTTGTATACTAGCAATGGACAAATTAAATCTTTAAAAAAATTTGATAGCACTAAAAATATGAACTGCACAGAGACAAATTTGACAAAATATGTGAAAGACCTGTGTATGCAGTGAGTATAAAACACTGCTGAGAGGAAAGATAAGGATTTAAATAAATGGATGGTACTCATATAATTTTCTTGGATCTAAAGACTCAATATTGTTAAAAGTTCTCCCCAAGTAAATCTACAGATTCAGTGCAGACCCATCAATACCAGGAGATTTATTTGTGTTTTCTAGAAGTTGAAAAGCTGATTTTAAACTCATGCAAAAGATATAGAATGGGGCTGGAGCCATGGCTCAGAAATTGGAGCCTGCCATGCAGGAATACCCAGGTTTGAACCCCAGAACCACAAACACAAAGAGAATCAATTTTATTTATTTTTTCATCTGTCCTTTGTTTCTCGGATACATAGTTGCATATGTGGTACACAGGTTCGAACCTGGGTCCCCACAGATGCCAGGCAAGTGCTCCAACTGCCAAAACACTGCTCCAGCATCCCCACCCTTAAAACAACAACAACAAAACTGTTAAAAAAAAAAAGATATACAATGGCTAAAAAAACCTCTAATAAAGAAAGGCAAACCTGATTTTAAGACATTTTATAAAGCTACAATAATCAAAACATTGTGTAATGTAAAAAACTAGGAAAAGATCAATGAAATAGACACAGAGTATAGGTATAAACCCACACATATATAAACAAGTGATACTTTAATATTTGGTTTTTGGTGTGTGTGTGTGTGTGTGTGTGTGTGTGTGTTGCTGAGGTGAAACCCAAGGCTTTTCATGAGTTAAGCATGCTCTCTACCACCGAGCCACATCCCAAGCCCCTGGACAAGTGATTTTTGACAAAGGTATAAAAACAATGAAGTGGAAAAAGGATAACCTTTTCAACAAATGGAGCTGAAATATCCATTCATTTAAAAAAAAAACAACTTTGATTCATACCCTGTACTACCTACAAAATTAACTCAAAATGTAAAATTAACCTAAATATGAACACTAAAACTATAATACTTCTACAAGAAAAGATAAAAAATTTCCATGATCTTGGGTTTGGCAACAATTTCTTAGACACAACATTAAAAGTATGATCCATAAGAGAAAGGTTTTGATAAATCCAACTTTATCAAAGTTCAGAACTGCTCTTCAAAAAGCACTATTAAGAGATGAGAAGACACTTCACATACCTTCCTGATTCTTCTCTAGGCAATTGAATTTACAACATGTTTGTGTAGATTAGAATTTCATCTCTTGGGCTGGAGTGGTGGCTCAGCAGTTATGACACTTGCCTGGCACACGCTAGGATACAGGTTCAAACCCCAGCCCCACGTACATAACTAAGTGACAGAGCAATGAAAGCCAGATGAAAAACTAAATAAAATTGGTTCTCCCTCTCTCTCTGTCACTGTTCCTCTCTCTCTCTCTCTCTCTCTCTCTTTTAAAGAGAGAGGGACAGGGGAGAGACAGAGAAAGAGAGAATCAATTTTTATTTAGTTTTCCATGTGCCCTTAGTTGACCTGAGACTTGGTTGTGTATGTGGTGGTGGGGTTCAAACTCGCTTACTTGTGCATGCTAGGTAAGCGCCGTAACCGCTGAGCCACCGTTCTAGCCCCACTGTCCTTCTCTCTTTAAAATTAAAAAAAAAAAAATTCATCTAAGGGTCTGTTTACTTTCTTCAGTAGACTGAAGAATGGTCTGGAAACATACTCACGTCCTAATCCCGAACCAACAAATGTTACCTTCTATGGCAAAAGAGGCTTTGTAGATATGATTACGTTGGGACCTTGAGATGGGGAGTTTATCTTGGATTATCTGGGTGGGCTCTAAATGCAATCAATCACAAGTGTCCTAAGAAGAGGGGTAAACTGAGAGATTTGATTTAAAAAAAAAAAAAAAGATGATGAGGCCATGCGGGGAGAAAAGGTGGCATGATGTGGAGTCGTGAGCAATGAGGACCACCGTCCTAACGGGACAGAGAGGCAACGCATTCCCCTCTAGAGCCAGTGCATCCCTTCCAAAACCTTGATTTCAGCCCTGTGAAACTGATGTTGGACTTGAGACATCCAGAACTGTAAGAGAATAAATGAGTGCAACTTTAAGCCACCAAGTTTGTGTTTATCTGTTGCACCAATCAGAGAAAACATATATCCCCCCAGATGGGACGGTGGGTTCAGGGGGGAGACTCTCTAACTTTGTCCTCCTAGGGGCAACAAGGGAGCCCACTGGGATATCTCTCACTAAACCATAAAAGAACACAAATAAGTCTCTACTGCCCAACCAAGTGCTCCACCGCCCTGTAACACTATCACATGATTTTCCATTGGAAAGCAATTCACAGCTCAGGAGTTTTATTTAGAACATGCTACCCCAGGAGCATTTGGGGTTTACTCCTACAGAGGGGTCAGTTCTCCACTCACTGTACAAACAGATTACCTAAATGACACTTTAAATATTTCTACAATCTACTTCCCTTCTTTACCCCTGGAACCTTATAAGGGGGGAAATTGATCAAATAATTGTAGTTGCTAGAAAGAACTCAAGGTTCCTACATGCTGAGATGAATAAATGATATAGATAACTAGACTACCATTTGAATTTACTCAAATTCTCCAATGAATCTTAACAAAATATTCATCTATAAAAGACCATTGCAGTAAAAAAAATTATTATTTCTTCCTTCAGTTTGGAAGAAAGAAATAAATGTTTGGAAGATTTAATTAGAAGGCCCAGAGAGAAAGCCAGAAAACCAAGGTAAATTTTCCTCTCTTTTTAAAAACAATATTGTCTTTAATTTTAAATACATATATATGTTTATATATGTGTATGTATATGTGTACATATATACATACAGATATATAAAAATACATTTCTAAGAACTTTTGTCCTTATGTCAATTTAAGATAAATTATAGTAAAGTGCCTGGTATTTTACAAGGAGTGCACTCAGGGGTGCTCTTTTTATTTTGAGACAGGGTCTCAACTAAATTGCCTTCAGTTTGTGATCCTCTTGCCTCAGCCTCCTGAGTGGCTGGGATTTGTGGGATGTGACACTGCACTTGGCTATAATCTGTTACTTTATTTTATTTTTTGATACCAGGGATTGAACCCAGGGGCACTTAACTCCAGTTGTGTTTTCTTTTTAATTTTCAGACAGGGTCTTGCTAAATTGCTTAGGGCCTTCTTACTATGTTGCTGAGGCTGGCTTTGAACTTGGGATCCTCCTGCCTCATCCTACTGAGCCACTGGGATTATATACATGTACCATCACATCTGTTTTATAATTTGTTATTTTAGAGGGGTCTCAGTATCTGATGCTACAAGTTATATTCGGAAACCCTGTAAGAACACAGTAAGATGTTACAAATGGACTCTTCCTGGCCCAGTTCCCTCAGGTGCTAATAAAACAATTACAAGCTCCCAAAATAAGAGTATGTTTTCCCCTTGTGCAGAGTTTCCAAAGGAAATATTTCAAACACAACTCCCATCCCTGGGCCAGATCCAAGATAAAACAAATATGGAGAGTGGGGAAAATTAGAGATTCCTTTCAATCTGTCATGTCCTAAATTCTCTTTTCCCCAAAAAAAATTCCATCTCTTTCACCACAAGCCTTATGAAGGTTTCCAGAGAATCATCTAGAGAGCTTTGAAACATGTTTCTTAAAAGTTGGGAAGCAGAGGGCCAGAGACTTACTCATGCCTGAGAAAACTGAAGCCCGCAGTGGCAACATTACTGAGGGGCTGTGTTGGGGTGACTTTTCTCTCCACACTTGTCAGGACAGAGGATGGATGTGATGATTCCTTAAGAATCCAGCTGAGAGTGGAGTTGTCTTGGGCTCTGCCTGAGGCAGCCTGCACAGGTTCCAGCATCAAGAACCTGGAAAAGAATGCCAGAATCTCGGGGCTGATGAAGGATAGTCAAGTGATTAACGACGAGGGATTTCAGCCAGGGTTAAAGGAACTACAGGTCAGAGGACCTGAGCAATGGCAAGCTCCAAAGAGAGCCCGCTTTAGCCCTTGCCAAGCTGAGGCTCTGAAACCAGCCAGACAAGTAAGAACTGTCCTACTGCCTTGCCTCTCCTCCCTTCTTTTGCAAGGGGAAAGAAGTTGAGTGCAGGACAGCAGAAACTGACCTCCAAAGCCGGGGGTGGCCCCAGCTAGTGGCCTGAACTGACAGTGAGAAGTGCCTATTCCCCCCACCCCACCCCTGTACTGGAAACTGAACCACTGAGCTACAGCCTCAGACTTTTTTTTTCTGTTGGTACCAGGAATTGAACCCAGAAGTGCTTAACCACTTAGCCACATCTCCAGTCCATTTTATTTTTTATTTGAGACAGGGTCTCGCTAAATTGCTTAGGGCCCTTGCTAAGTTGCTGAGGCTGGCTTTGAACTGCGAACCTCCTGCCTCCACTTCCTAAGTTGCTGGGATTGCTAGCATGTCCACCGTTCCCAACTTCAGACCTTTTTATTTTGAGACAGGGTCTTGCTAAGTTGCACAAACTGACCTCAAAGTTGGAATCCTCCTACCTCAGCTTACTGAGTTGCTCTGATTACAGGCGTGGGCCTCCACACCTGGCAGCAAAGTACTGCTTTTGAGTGATGATTAAAGGGTTCAGTAATATAAAGACTGAAGTTCAAGACTGAATGAAACCAGTGTTTATGCCTCACAGTGAGGACCATTACTTAGAATGAACAAAAAATTATTGGATTTTCTGTGTATTCATTCTGCATAAACAGGAAGCTTCCCTGAGTGAAAAAGTTCAGGTAGAAGTGGGGGACAGAAATTAGAGTTGCATTAGAACTTTTTAAATTTTAACTTAGTTTTTAGCTGGTTTGTAAAAACTTAAAAGTTGTGCATATTCATGGGGTACCATGAGGTGTACTGATACATGTACACATTCTTTAATATTTTTAAATCAGGCTAACCTTATCTACTTCCTCCAACTGCTTTATAGTGAACTACCATATGATCCAGCAATACCACTACTGGTATTAAACAAAATCTTTCATTCTAGCTTTTTTAAATACATAGCACATTATCATTATATGTACTCACCTACTGGGTAATAATAGAACACCAGAACTACTTCCTTCTATCCAACTGTAACTTAGTACCCATTAATCAACCCTTTTCTGTGCCTTCCCCTGCTTGCCTCCTCTAGCCTCTGGTTACCACCATTCTACTCTCAACTTCTATGAGAGCAACTTTTTTAGATTCACATCTGAGATCGTGCAGTACTTGTCTGGCTTATTTCACTTAACAGAATGATCTCCACTCCATCTGTGTTGTCACAAATGACAGGATTTAATTTCTCTGGCAGAACAGTAATTTGTTGTCTGTGCACCACATTTTCTTTATCCATTCAATTGATGAGATTTAGGTTATTTCCTTTTCTTAACTGTTGTGAATAGTACTGCAGTGAACATCCGCATGCAGACGTCTCTTTGATATGCTGATTTCATTTCCTTTGATGTCTACCCACTAGTAGATTGCTGGATCATAGGGTAGTTCACTCTTGACTTTTTGAGGAATCTCCACACTGTTTTCCATAATAATGTACATTCCTACATTAATGTACATTCCTACCAACAGTGTGCAAGGGTTCCTTTTTTATGCATTCTGATTAGCACTTGTTATCTTTTGTCTTTTTGATGACAGCTCAAGTTGTATTTTAATTATGTCCTGTTTGTTCAGCAAACCACCTGTAATTACAACTATTTTGAAAATCAAAACCCCTGAGCAGATTTAAACTAGCCATTTGCAAAGTGATAAGTTAACTGATTTTTTTCTCCCTGCAGTGCTGGGGACCAAACCCGGAGCCTTGTACGTACCAGGCAAGTGCCCTACCATTGATCTACATCCCAACCTAATATGAAAGAATGTGATCTGATGCTTGCCATTTCACAAATGCTCAGTAAATGCTAATTTAAACTGAATATGGGGTCTTCTATGTATCATGGAAAGAAACTATGGAATATTTTTTCTGGAATTATTTTAAAATAAAATTTGCACATACACTTAAATGTTTCACCAATCAAGACATTTGTTTACTTATGCTATATGGCCTATTTTCGCAGCAGATTGGAGGCCTATATGTACAGATTTAAACTAGCCTGGAAGCAATGTGCTGACACAGAGCAAAAGAGCTCTCAAGGTCAGACAGTAAGGCTTCTATAAGAGAAGCTCAGATGCGCTGCAGCCGTCAGCCATCACCATCTCTGAAGCATGGTTGCCCTCAGTGCACTCAGCATGCAGACAAGCTGCAGGCTCCCTTTGCCTCCTCAGGATGAAGCTGCTGCTCTTGCCAGTCATCTTTGGTACTGGAGGTAGTGGAAAACCAGGAAATGAAAGACAGCACTTTGAGAGTCTCAGATATCCCATTTTTGCTTCTAGTTCGTCCTCACTTTCAAGGAAATTCATTAGGTTTTCAAGTCACATCCAGGACCTTTTCCTAAGCAAATCTATGGGAATGTTAAATGTAATGAGACTGGTTCAATATTTCTATTCAAGTTCATTTAAAATGATCCATTTGAAAAAAAAATTAAAAAAAACCAAAAAAATAAAATGATCCATTTGATATTATATATTGAAAAGTTTCATCTTAATCTTTTATGGACTATCCTAATGGTATGTTTTCCTTGAAAACATACCCTTTCCTTGAAAGGGAGAATATATGCTACATAATGAATATGGTTTAAAAAAATGTCATTATTTTGGTCCTCCCCCATTTTTTACATTTTCCTTTTCTTTCTTACAGACCAAGATTAGAAAATCACCCGAAGTCCATGACCGTGGTAGGTCTTTGTTAATTGACATTAACACAAGGTTAAACATGCATTTCTGAAATTACATTTCAGTACTGATCAGTTTAGCCTTCCCCTCTCTTCAGGTGTGGACCTCTTCTGCCTGCTATCATAGTTTGTCATAGCCCCTCCCTATGATACCTCTTTTGTTTGGGTCCCCTTAATTTTGTCCCCACTGACACTGCTTCAAGCTCCCATCCTTTTCATCTGATGTATTACTGTCACTTCCTAGTTGGTGTTTCTGCCTCCAGTTTTGCTCTCCTCCATTCCATCCTCCACAGTGAAGACAGAATGATCTTTTCAAAACAAAATATGATCCTTCCCTTCCCCTGGCTAAAGCCCTTGGATGGTTCCCAACTGCACATCTAAGGACCTCTTCAACCCAGCTCTTCCTACCCAACTTTATCCTCTCTTGCTTTCTCCTTATCATCATATACATCAGCCATATCTAACCGCCTGCATTTTCTGATCGTGCTGTTATTTCCATGCCTTCCTATTGTTGACCAGGTGCTTCCACTACTTAGTATGTTCTTTCCCAGCTACTTTCCTCACAACTACCTGCCGGTTCAAGCTCCATCTTCTCTACAGAGTCCTTCCTGCCCTGTCTCCCAGGTGGAACTGACTTGCTTCCTCCCAGGTGCACACACTACCCATTTGTGCAATAACTCCGCAACACGGCATTACAGTTCCCTGGTTGCATGTTGCTTGACTTGACTAGGCCTCTTCTAGTGTAAGAATCGTCCATATTCATTTTGATATCCCCAAGCACCTATCTCATTATAGGTACTAAATAGGAGTGAGTGAGAGTTTGATTGGTACCCACGACTAAAGGTCCACTTGCTGGAGTGTGTCTAATAGGGGATACAGCTGCTGCTGCCCCGTCCTGCCCTAGGCCATGAGTGTGTTTCACGAATACTGTGTTCTCTCTGTGACCTAGCTTTGTGGAAGAGGGGAATGGCCAATAGGGTGTGTCTCCCACTGCAGCCCAGCTTTTCTAACTGAATTACAAGGACACCTTCATACCATTAATTCTGCAGCACTGTGCTGTAAGTCACTTCATGAATCATTCAGACTCATGTTTCTGTTTGTTTTTCTACAATTCTCTGTCACTGGCAACCAAATCAAGAAAGGTGAAACTCAGCCAACTGTGGGTTTTTGTTTGTTTGGTTGGTTGTTTGGTTTTGAGAGAGAGTTAATTTTTTTAATCTGGTTTTTGTTTTTCCTTTATTTATTTGCATATGTGGTGCTGAGAATCGAACCCAGGACCTCACACATGCCAGGCAAGCGCTCTACCACTAAGCCACCTTTCCAGCCCCCCAACTTTGTTTCTCATAGTGTTCCTCAGTTGAAAAATGGTTGAGGGCCTGGAGCAGTGGCTCAGCAGTTCAAGCAATTGCCTGGCATGTGCGAGGATCCAGGTTCAAATCCCAGCACCACGTACACAACTAAGTGTCAGAGAAACAAAAGTCAGATGAAAAAATAAATAAAATTTTAAAAAAAGAAAGAAAAATGGTCAAAACAGAATCAAAAGTATTAATTAAAATATAGTCTGTGGAGTTCATCCATCTCTGTGTTTTCTTCATATCCCTTTTCCACATGTAATCCAGAATTGGATGTTTGGGAGCTCTGTCACTGAATGCCTGTCTTTCCTCCAAACTTACAAAACATTATTCTTTTCTTTTTAGATGCCAGATATTTATAAAGGGAATAGAAATGATTTATACTAAACAAGATCGAAGATTAAGCACTAGTCATTTTTGTCAGCCACTCCAGGAGGAATCATTACTACGTATACTACTCCAACTAATCCTACAAATGATGTATTAAAATCTATATAAGCAATGAAATTTTACATTCCAAAAATATGTGATTACTTTTCTTCTTGTTTCTTCTGGTGACCTGACAATGACACACATCAACCTTTTGTTTCCCCTCTCTACCACGAATGATTTAAAAAAGACACTAACTCTGAGAGCCTTTGGAACTAAATCCCAGATGAACAGAGAACCGGTTTCTTCCCTTGTAATTTCTACCTTGATACAGTTTTGAGGGATTGCTTCTGAATTTAGACAAAGGAGCCAGAGAGAACTGATTTTGTGAACACCAGAAAATACACACATTTATCCTTTTGATAAATCCTAGAACCTAGCTGAAAATATAGGTTTTGATAAAAATTTATCTTGAGTGGAAATGAAATTATTTTATCTCAGTAAAGCAGTGTTGTGCTTAAATTAGTTAGGTACAAAAGGAAAATATATATGTAGAGTATACAACCAGTCCTGAAAGAAATGCTGTCTACATAAAAGCTATTATCACTGTTATTTTTTATTTTTATGAGACAAGTCTTACATGAATTTGGACACGAAGTTTGATCATTTCTCAAATTCAAAAAGTTAGAATACTTATGAGAGATGACCCAGTAGGGCCTCACATGGTAGCCCAGACCTCTAAAGCTGCAGTAATGAGTCACATTACCCTGCACAGTGGGTGGAACTGGCCTAAGGGTTCTGGACGGCTCTAGGAAGTTGAGGTGAAAGAGGTAGGGGAGGCCCAGGCAGTACTGGGCTAGCTGAAATTGGCATATTCAGCAAATAAACTAAGTCATTTTAAGGAAAAGTGTGTCTTAATGGTTAAACATAATGATTAAATTTGATTATTTTTTAAAAGCACATAAAAAAGTTGGAACATAACAGCAGTACCAGTATTTCAAAAAATTAAGCATTGAAAGCTTCAAAGCTGTTCAAGTTGTGGAAAGAAACATTTGTTATCAATCACTGGTTTCATGGGATCCTCTAGAGAAAACTAAAATATGATAAAGGCAACCACTATTGAGATAAAGAAAACCAAGTCTACTCAGGCACAGTGGCGCCTGTTCATAATCCCAGCAACGTGGGAGGCTGAGGCAGGAGGATCACAAGTTCAAGTTCAAGGCCAGCCTTAGCAATTTAGGGAGGCTGTAAGCAACTTAGCAAGACCCTGTCTCAGAAAAAATTAAAAGGGCTGGGGATGTGGCTTAGTGGTAAAGTGCACCTGGGCTAAATCCCCAGAACCAAAAATAATGGCTGGGATCCTGGTGGTAGAGTGTCACTGGATTCAATCCCCAGTATTTTCGGGGGGGGGAAGTCTGGTATCTGTGCACAGATGAGATGAAACAGGTAGAAAGGAAGCAGTAACACAGGTTATCTATGAACAGGGCCCTGTGTACAAATACTGAGTTAATGTGTATTGAGACATTTATGTTCTTTTACCTATAGGTTATATCAAAATGAATGTGCCTCCCTTGCATGGGTCAAGGATACATAGTGTAAGCCAGTGTTTCAATAAACATTTTATGACTTTCAATAAACTATGTGACAGATTCTATGTCTGCTGCCAAGGACAAAAAGGAAAGTGATGTGAACATTACAAGGAGTATGTGTTAGGGAGGTAGAGATAGGTGAAGTGTTCTAGAACCGTGTGTAGGTAACGGTCCAGGGTGCTGTAGGGGGAGACGGGAAATGGCCCTGAACGGCGTGAGAAAACTTCAGGGAAGATTTTACAGACATGACAACACCGCGCCAGATCTGGAGCACTGCTAGGTGTTCCCAAAATAGAAAGGAAAACCAGGGCAAGCACAAGGCCTTAGAGGCCTGAGACACCCTGACATTCCTTGAACTATAAGTATGTTCTTCATACAGCAAGAGACGGGAACATTAAGTGTCAAGCTAAGAAATTTGAACTTGATCCTCATGAGAAGAAGCTCCGAGGGATTTATGTGGAGAAGTGATGGGGTCAGATGTAGAATTTTTGAAAGTTCAGCCTAAAGTGACATGAAGGGTGGCTTGATGGTGGAGATGTGAGGATCAGGCGCATTCATGAGGCTGCTTGCATGGTGATCCAGGCAAGTTTCAAGTTGAGCCAAAAACTGAGATGGTACCACGGACGTAAAGAGGGAGATGCGATGCGGGTGCTGTGTGATTCCAGAGGCAAAATGAAAAGGACGTGGTGATTGATTTAGCTATGGAAGTGAAGAGAGAAGGATCCAGGAAGCCTAGCAGAGTTCTGGGTGGATGGTAGGCACTATAACAGGTAAAGACGAGGGACAGCAGGTTTGCAGGGGAGATCTGATGTGTTTGAGGTAGCTGTGAAGCATTCATGTGGAGGTATTTAATAAGCAGTTAGATATATTCTACGGCCGGTTCCAGAGGTGGGGGATGGGACTGAAGGTAAAGAAGAGCGCAGGGATAATTATGAAATGAGGTCTCAGAGAAGAGGCAGCAGCTTCTACAGCAAAGCCTAAGGCCAAGGACCTCTTCTCCCCTGAGGTTGTGAGACAGGAAATGAGGACAGGCATGTTCAGAGTAACTGTGAGCAGTGGTGTAAACGGAGGAAGCCCAGGACTGAAAGCTTTACTACCTTGTTATAGAAAGGAGGCATAAGGGAAAGAAGACTGGAAATAGCTGCTGCTTCTGCCTCCACCGAGCAAAGCTTTGGCTCTCGCTGCAGGGGACACAACTACTTTTCTCCTTGAGATTCCAGTGTGCTTATCAGCTTTCCTGTCCTTCTGTCTAGTCTCTTGTCCCTTGATTCTGACCCATCACTTCTCCTTAATGACTTGCTCTGTGAAAGTTTTACCTTTTCACCCCTTTATAAATCTTTAATTCTTACCCTAGCCTTATAAGTTTGTCACTGTAACCAAAGTACCTGAGCAAAAAGAGGAGGAAAGATATATTTTGGCTTCTAGTTCCAGAGGTTTAGTCCATGGTTGGTCAAGTCCACTGCTCTGGGCCTGAGTTGATGCACAAGGTCACGGTCGAAGGGCTGGAG
>PVKS010010314.1:0-60644 GCA_004027875.1 Aplodontia rufa | reverse complement strand
TCTCTCCCTCTAGATTACAAGAGTGGTTTTCTTATCCACCTTTATATATTCCATCTCCAGCTCAGAATTTAGTACATCTTACAAAGTTCAATAAATGCTTATTGAAAATCTTTACGAATAAAGTGGCATCGGAGTCATGATGTGAAAAAAACGGATTTGAGGGGTACTTCAATGTGGGGTCAATGGTGGTGGAGGAAGCTGGCAGAAAAATACCAACATCCAAGTGAGAGGCGAGGTGTAGGGAGCGTTCATTCCGCAGGCCGCTTTCCTCACCCTTTGTTCTCTCCATCACACTGGGGCCCCCACCATATATAGGAAAGAAAGGAGAGAGAGGAAGGTAGAAACGACAAGATTGGGTGCCTCTAAAACCTCCGCCCCTCCTCCACCCGCGGAAACTCCGTTACTTTTAAAAACCTTCCGGGTCTATCAAGAGGCGACATGGCCGTCTTCTGGAACTGAGAAGACATCTGGCAGCTCCTCCCCCACTCATCAGTCCGTGGTACCCCTTATATCTCTCCTGGCTCCGTGTCGCAGGCCCTAGCACACCGCAGCCGCGCCCCACACCATCTTCCGAGTCCCGGTACCCGCGGACGCGCACGGTGCGAGCTGGCCGGGAGCGCGCGCCGGCCAGGGGCGGAGCGCTGCTAGGGAGGCGCGGCGCGTCCCTGCTCCAGGCTAGCTTGCCGCCGGCCCAGCCAGCGCGCACCCGCTCCGGGCCGGAGTCAGCCCATCTATCCACGGCTCTGGTAACTTGCCCCAGAACCGCCGATCCAGCAGCCGGGACGCTCCCGGAGAAGCCGCGGAGGAGCCATGAGCTGCTTGCCCGGGAAGGTGGCTGCACTGCTGTTGGGGCTTCTGGTGGAGGTAGGGGCCCGAGGTGCTCCGGCGCCTCCCGGTGCGCTGGTGTGGCGCCCACAGTGCTAGGACTGAGGGGGAGGAGGTTCTCAGGCTTCTCTATTCCAGGAGATTTCCTGGAGGAGTCATATTGTCGGCGGCTGAGAGCTAGGGTCCCAGGGATCTGCCTGTGTGACCTGGTGCTGGAAGATGTAGGGACCCTGGTGACCGGCTCTGCTGTTCCTTTCCCTCCGTCCTTGTCCCCTATCCCCAACCTCTTCGAGGAGCGCTGATTTATTTCTCTTTTTGCCCGCGTTTGCAGCATTCCGGAGTGACCTTTGTGCCCTCTCCGCCCACCCTCCCTGCTGCGGAGCGCCGGAGCTCGGTGGGGGTGGAGGTGGGGATTCCCCAGGAGCAGCAGCGCAGGCGCAGAAAGTCTGGGACGCCGGGCGGTTCGGGGCTAGGGTGGGAAGTGTGGGGCTGGAGGGCGGCCCGAGTTGCCAGCAGGAGAGGGGAAATGTAAGGAAATGTCACCCGAATGCCAGAGAAATAGCCAAGATGAGCAGCAGGAGGAAACATCGATGCTTTGGAAAATGAATTGCAAAGTCTTCAGATGTGAGAAGAAAATTCCACGGAGAGCTCGGGTGGTGGGTGGACTGAGCTAGGGAACTTGTTGAACTGTTCCAGGGTGGAAGTGCTGCCCGGTGACCACAGCCGTTCTGGGGACCTTGGCTCCTTCTGCCTGAAAAGTTGCATCCTGTGATGGGGGCCACCCTTCTTCTAGTTAAAGCGGGTTCTTTAAAACTGGCAGTAGTAGATTTCCAGTGTGTAGGTTCTGAATTGGGGCTTGCCGGACTTGACCTCTTTATTTTCAGACAAATTTACATTACGTTAATGAAGTCAATGTAAATGTGTAATGATTAGGTCCTATTTTAGACAGCTGTAAAACTCCCTTCACAGTTGAGGAGTTGTGCTGGAAATGACGACTTAAGTTTTTTCCGTGTATTAAAAAGTGGTTATTAGGAAATGTTGGAGGGAAAGTCTTAGTTCTGGAAAGGAAGGTTGATGGAAAAGTTTTTCCTTGCTCCAGGCTCTGCCATGGCAAAGACTTCCTGTTTTTGTTCGGAAATGTCCCCCTCACTTAGTATTTAATGTTTTTGTGGAGTGCCTCTGGGTGCGCATACTTTCCATTTGTTCACAATTTTAAAACCTTAGAAATCACATCCCCTTGGTGACTCAACATAGAGAACAATGGAGAAGTGAATCAGAGACTGCTGTTTACAAAACAACAAATATATGTGTAACTTAACGCATGAATGTGTACATTTGCAATCTTTTTTTTAAATCCGTGCTTGATAAAATTATTTAGCCTTCCTGGCTTCTACATTTATGCTACCTATATTTCCCACTCATTTATTCTGGGTGGTTTTGTGCCCTGTGTATATCACAAAGGGCCTCAGGGACTTGGTTCTTTCCAGAACAGCTGTTTCATTGCATAGGAATTTATCATATTAATAGAGTGTTCAAATTTTTTCTGGAAGGTTGAAACAACCTTAAAAGCAGAACTGTGACCTAAGACTAAAACCTGATTGATGAAGAGGAGGCTTGGATATTGGGATGTCTGGTAATTTTTGTTTCTGTGGGATCCTGTGGGGTAGCCCAGTTGAACACAATGATTATCTGGGGTACATAACTGTGCGGTGGAGGAATTAAGAAATTTATAATTCAACATATGGCATTTTATATGATACTTATGATACTGGTTTGGTAAAAGTCCAGTTCTTGTCCCCTGAAGAAGAATAATGAAACTGAGGGACACCAAGGCAAGTATGGCAGACAGATTTTAAGAAAATAACAGAAAGCAAAGCATAGGGAAAAACAGATTTCCCCCAGAGTGGAAGAAGGGGTCAGAGCCAAAGAGGGGGTTAGGTTTGCCCTTTTTATAGGATTTTCTCCCTTCAATTGGTTATCATCTACTTTTCCCCCAATACCAAGGACATGGGCATTGGAAATTCTGGTGGGTCCCATCTTTGGTTTGTGCCTCAGGCATCAATAGAAAGAATGTGGTGCTTTCCTTAGAGAAAGGGAGTTGTGGATCTATCTTGCTGAACCCTTCTTACTAGCATTGGAGATGTCAAATTGATCTTAAAAGAAAAAGAACCAGTTTTCCCTTGATTGACTCCAACATTCTAAGTATCTAATTCCCCCCCACACTCCTCTCATTCCCCCCTCTAATTAAGGAAACTTACTGCTGAAAAAAAACAACAACAGATTCTTGGGCAATGACCATTCTTTTTTTTTTCTTAATATAGATTTTATTTTATAAGTTGAATTACAATTGAGGGGGAATCATTATCAAACAATCAAGAACAAATGTATAATCACATAGCCAAGGCTGATGCCGTTCCATGGTTTCCCCCCTTGGGTTCCCCATGGTTCAATGTTTCCCCCAAATGAACCCCTGTGTTCAGTGGACTTCTTGTGGAGGTCGAAGATCTCCTTCTTAGTTGATTCCCCCATACTTCCTCCCTCCAGTCTCCTAGATGTCCTTCCTAGTCCCTCCCCCCTCTCTGCCCCTCTCTGTATTTCTCCAGGTATCCTAGGCAAGGCTCCCCCTGTTTGTGTAAAAATTCATACATGTTGAGGTTATTATTAGTTTAGCCATCTAAAGTACTGTTTCCGGTTGTATTTTAGCTTCCACAAATGAGGGAAAACATTCAGCCTTTGAGTCTGAGATTGGGATTACTTCACTCAGAATAATTTTTTTCCATCTCCATCCATTTGGCTGTAAAAGCCATAATATGATTTTCTCTAATGGCCCAGTAGTATTCCATTATATGTATGTACCAAAGTTTTTGAATCCACTTGTCAAGTGAGGGGCATCCAGGTTGGTTCCATAGTCTAGCTATAGTAAATTGAGCTGCTATAAACATTGATGAAGCCATATCTCTATAATATGCTGATTTTAACTCTTTTGGGAAAATACCCAGAAGTTGGATAGCTGGGTCATAAGGTGGTTCCAGCCCTAGTTTTTTGAGGAGTCTCCACACTGTTTTTCCATAGTGGCTGTACCAGTTTGCAGTTCCACCAGCAACCCCTTGCCAGAGCTGTCAGGCAAGACAAAGAAATCAAAGAAATTCATATGGGAAAAAAGGAAGTCAAGTTGTCTCTATTTGCTGTTGATATGATTCTATACCTAGAAGACCCAATAAGCTCAACCAGAAAACTTCTAGAGCTTATAGGTGAGTTCAGCAAAGTGGCTGGCTATAAGGTCAACACCAATAAATCACTAGCTTTCTTTTTCTCTAGTAACAAGTCCCTGGAAGAAGAAATCAGGAAATCTGTCCCATTCACCATCTTCTGGAAAAAGTAAAATACTTAGTCATCAACCTTACAAAGGATATTAAGGACATCTTCAACAAAAACTATCAAACACTGAAAAAAGAAATTGCAGAAGACCTGAGTAGATGGAAAAATATTCCATGCTCATGGTTATGCAGAATTAATATGATCAAAATGGCCATTCTACCCAATGACCGTTCTGTAGCTGCTTCAGGCCTAGGGGGGCAAGGTGGAGCAAGCAGTTTGGGTTTACTTCTAAGAATGCTCAGGTCAATTAAGGGGGCCATGATAAAGGCCATCTTGGAGTGCTTGTGGGTGGCTCCATCTTCATCACCATAAGGAGTTCAACAGATTTTAACTTGTAATGGATTAGCTGAATTAAGATATTAAAAAATTTAATGTCAGAATGAAAATTAGCATTGAGTCTATTTAGCTCCTCAAAGACAAGTGTTGTGATTGAGAGTCTAAGAGTATACCAAAAAAGACATGTAATACATTAAACTAAGTAGCAGATCTCAAATGATAGAGTATAAAAATTAGGCATCACAGAGTGGAGGGAAATGTCTGCTTCATTAATTTCCTTAAGGCCTTGGAGTAGGTGCTATTCCCTATTTGGTTTTTGGACTCCTAAAATAGGCATGTTACTACCTCTGGCATGGAAAGACAGAGGGATCCTTTAGGACTATTTTAATTGAACTGAACTTTTTACTTGCCCAATTCTGCCTTAGTGGCCAGTTCACAGCTTAATAGAGGCAAGCATGGTGGTCTCAGAGGCCCTAGATTTATCATGATGGAAGCCTAAATCATTGAAAATAAATCTCTCACTAATAAGGGGTAGATCACTCTGGGACTATCAGGAATGCATGAGAAAACATTTTCTGTCCCATTTACACCTTAGTGGGAGAGTCAAGTTTCTAGTTATAGGCCTTCCAGACCCTCCTTGCACCCTCATAGTATTGGAGGAGGGGGGTCCAGGGTAAGAGACAAGTACAGAAAAGCTAGTGCCAGTGTCCAATAGGAAACTGACCTTTTGGCTCCCTATGGAAAAGGATACCTGTGGTTCATGCATGTGATAAGGATCATGGGAGCCATTGAAGCCGACCTGGCCCATAAGGCCCGTGTGGGGAACTCTGGACCCCAGGACCTGAACCCCTGGGGACATTTATTCCTCCAGTGATTTCCTTGGCAGATAGGATAAGGCCTTGGGGGTGGTTGCTTGGCCTATGGACATTCCTGCAGATAATGTCCCCCTTTTTCACAATGGGAAGAAGTCTTTTTTTTGTGGCTTGAGTGTCCATGCCATTTCTCTACTATATTATCCCAGAAGCTTAATCCTTGCAGGACTGTAACCAGTGCCTCAGCTTTTTCCAATTTCTATGTTTCCTTTCTTTCCTCTCCTCCTGATCTTTGCTATAAAAGACAGAGGTTGCAAGCTGGGGGATGTTCTCTAAAAACTGATCGGGGCAAATGCCAATTTTTGAACCTTCCTCTGAACGTCTGGGGCCAGGTGAGTGATAAATTTGTCCTTTAAAATTATGCAGGCCTCTATGGACTCAGAGTCCATGATGATGTGTTTTCTTAATGCCTCCTTGAGTTTCTCCAGAAAGATGGTAGGATTTTCCTGAGTCTTTGTATTAGTTAACACACAATCTGATATCTCAAACATGAATCAAACAAAAGCTGAGAGCTCCTTTTTGTGGAAAGGATAGCAAAATGTTTTTATGTTCCACATTGCTGATCTTTCAACAAATTAGGCTCTCCGTATTACTTTCCAAAAGTACAGTTACATTTTCATATCAGTGTATCTCAGTCTGGTTATTCTTATCCAACTACAAAATATTAAATGACAAATAAATCCCTAATTAATTTATTTCCATATAAATCCAAAGGAGGTTTAGTTGAGAAACACCAGTTTGGTAAAAGGCTATCCTGAGTTTTACACCTTAAAAGATTTATACACTTGGAGGACATGAATAAATCTAATACATGACAAAAGCCAGTATTGATTACATATTTATCCTTATATTAACTAAGTTTAACCTTTAAAGAAAAATTTAGAATGCACCGTGTATAATAAAAATAATCACAGTTCTACACAGGTTTAACAATACCTTTAAGTTTTCTAAGTTGAGGAAAGTGTTAATGATCAGAGATAGACTTATTATCTGGTAGATAACAATGAAATATTTGTGTAATTAAAACAAACCTACTTAACTCAGGTCTTGAAATGGCAGTGTGGCCCTTTTATATCAAACATAATGTGTAAAAGAGAGCATACTGGTTACCTTATCTGTAACCATACATACATTTTTTATTTTATAAACTTATATAACACTTAAACAAGATTTAGATAAACATTTTGTGTTGGGGTCTGATCTTCACTCCATTTCATCAGCTGCCCTGGAGTGATATTACTGTTTGCGTGGGCTCCTTTAGGGTTGGATTGTGCTTTGTTGAGCTTGCTATTGTCGTGCAAAGGTAAAACGGGGTGGGTAGAATGTATTGACCACAGAATGTTCCTAACTTTTTTTTTTTTTTTTTTAAATAAAGAGAGAGGGACAGTGAGAGAGACAGAGGAAGAGAGAAACAACTTTATTTAGTTTTTCACATGGCCTTTGTTGCTCCAACACTCAGTTGTGTACGTGGTGCTGGGGTTTGAACCCGGGTCCCTTGTGCTCGAAACCACTGAGCCACCGCTCCAGCCCTGTTCCTAACTTTTGTCTGTACTCAAAATCTGCATAACCCCTGGCAACTCCCTTAGAAGGATTATTGATTCCTTGGCTGTCTCCCCTCCCTATAAAAACCTGTGGGCCTTAGTAATAAACAGATTCTGGGCTGCCATCCTCTGCGTGTGGTTGACTGGTTTCCCTGGCCGAGAGGGAAGGGACCCCAGCTAGGAGGATCCGGGGTTCGGCTGTCGGCACTCATCCTCCTCCTGATTGGCTCCCGGGGGACAATCCAGTGGATTGTCCTGCCTGCGCCTCAGGGAGAGACGCCTGAGGTAGCGACAATTTCGTTCTTAAATGTATTTTTAGTCACATACATTAAGTTATTAATTATATTGTAATTGTAAGGAAACAGGTGAACGAATGAAAGAAATAAAGAGAATGGTGGCTCAATAGTAACACAGGTTTATTCGTGAGAAAAAAAAACCTGTGGAGGGGGGCCCAGTGGAGTCTGGGACCCACCTGCCACTAACAGCCTGCAGTAGATATAGAGGGCATGAGGGGGAGAGGGTACCAAGGTTTGAGATTTCTGGTTCAAATGGGAGTTTTGGTAGGGTGTGATTTTTCTGGTAAGGGCCAGAGTCAGTAAATTTTGAAACAGTGAGTAAAGGGTTTGCTGTCTGGCTCATGAGTGGTTTCTGGTAAATTTCCATATCTATTATTCCAGATTCTAAAGGGATATAATGAGTTGGGTCCATGATATCAAGTTCTTATCCAGTTAATGAGTAAGCAGACATAAGTATTACTTCTGCCTAGGAAGAAGATTCCATGGTATAATTGAAGCAGCAAAAGAGGCGATAGGAGATAACTTGTTTTATTTAGCCGGAGGCAGGGGCTTGTAGGGAAATTTTAATGGGAGTATGGTGGGTGGTCACAGTGGGCTTGGAGGTATACAACATTGTAGCTGACACCTCAGGGAGGAGAGCTGACAGGGATATTAGAGGGGAAAGGAAGGCTTTTGGTTAGCATAAGAGGAATAGGAGGCAGAGGAATATGGGGAGCTATGGTGGGAATTAAAACAAATGGAAGTATTGAAGTTGATTAGCGTTCCTGCCAAAAATAGGAGTTGGTCCTCAGACAGTGAGTGGGGCCTTCCACTGAGGCAGCTAAAAACAAAAGGATTTTAGCGTAGGGTTTTTTCTGGGGTGGTAGGATCCCATTCTCTGAGGTCCCCATTTTCTATCTGCATACAGATGATCGCCTGCCTTAATTCCCCCTAAAGAGGACCTTGATTGCTGCCAGGGGAAAAGGGTGATGACCTTTCTGGCTTCTTCATGCTGACAGTGGGGTGTTGGCTGTGGCAGTTGGGAAAACTCTCCAGAGGGTCTATCTGGGGGACCTCGGTAGAAGTTGGGAGGCAGCTACACAGAGGGCCATATTTCCGTGACCATCTAGTACTTAATGGACTCTAGGCATCGTATGCATCAGGGCAGTTCAGAAGTCCTTTATGGTGGTGGTTAGCAGGTGACTGAACGTGGAGGGAAGGATCATGCTAGAACAATAAACAATGCAACAAAACATTTTCTGCAAGCAATTAGTGTTAAACAATCAGTATTATTAGCCTTTGAAGACCATGAAGATAGTAACTTATTAGAGCTTAGGGTGTGGTCTGACATGTTATTTACTTGTGAGTGGAGGCCATTCACAGCTTTAGAAAACCTTAGTAGTATTGCTAGAAACATATTTAAGTTTTATAATGGCATAGATGTCTGCTTGAGTTGGGGAATGTTCTCTGATTTCTGTAATGTAGCTTTTTATTGGCATAGGGCTTTATTTATTTTTTAAGAAAGAGGGAAAGTGAGACAGAGAAAGATAATTAATTTTATTTGTTTTTTCATCTGTGGCTTTCATTTCCCCAACACTTAGTTGTTTATGTGGTGTTCAGGTTTGATCCCAGGTCCTCGAGTATGCCAGGCAAGTGCTTCAACCACCAAGCCACCACTCCAGCCCTAGCATAGGGCTTTTCTGTGCCACATTGTATCTTTTAGATTGATCTGAGATATAAATATTAGAACTAAACAATAATGTGAGTGAAAAACATTGAGTTTACTCACATAGGAGGTTAGGGAAATTTGTCAATCTCAAACTAACTTAGAACAAACTTGTGACTCTGGTAGTGTCTTCTCTAAGCCTTTCTTTATAATCTCCCAGTTTTGTTTACTTGGAGAAATGATACAAGTGAACATTTTGAGTTACATTAAAAGAATCATTGTTGGGGCTGGAGTGGTAGCTCAGAGGTTGTGGCACCTGCCTGGCATGCACAAGTATGCGGGTTCAAACCCCAGCACCACATACACGGTGAAGTGTTGGAGCAATCAAAGCCACATGAAAAGCTAAATAAAATTGATCATGTCTTTCTCTTTCTCACTACCCCTCTCTCAAACAAAACAAAATAAAAATGCCCATATATGGCTGTGCTTTGGTTATAACTCTCCTGCCAGGTGTTTAAGACCAAGTTGGTCAAAATTGGCTTTTTGCCTATCTAGGTCAGCTGAGATTCCTCTGGAGGCCACTCTATAGGATGTGTGAGAGTCTCTTGGCTCCTTCCTCCTGCCATCTGCCAGGATGGGTCAGGGTCTTGCTGAGCACATGTAGCTTCTCTTGGAAGCATCAGGGACATTTCCCTTTCTAAGGACTGTTCTCTTTGCAGACTGTGCACTGGTTGGCTTAGAAAAGTCCCATTTTCCCCTGAGTTTTGGCTGACCAAACAAGGCAAGGGCCAAAATATTGACTTTTTCCTTAACCCTTTAACTTCTTTAACTTTGGTATACTGGTTTTGGTATTAAATATCCAACAGGTCAGTTTCACCAGTCTTAAAGTGTGAATACTATGTTATACTTTAATATTTACAGTTTTATAGTTATCTCTTTTGTTTAATTAGTATCAATAACAGTACCTGAATTTATATCTTATAAAGTATTATAAATATTACCTTATAAGTATTATATCTTATCTATGCTGTAGGTGATGGTATGTCTTAACTCAGGTTTTATTGTTAGAAGTAGTACTTCTGCAAAACATTAACAGGCAACAGTTGCAAAGTTTTATAAGGAAAATACAAAATGGAATTAACAAGATTAGAAACATATAATAGCTATGAACCAAGAAATATAATTTTTATATCCTGATTATTTTGAGATCACAGAAATGTTTATAATAAAAATCTGCCTTTTGAACCTAACTTTAAATAAACTTAGTTCTAGCCTATTTTGGAACCATAATGTAAGAGGCTGAATCTTAACTTAGGTGAGGCAGGGCTCTTGATGAATATTAGGTAAAATGTTTTATTTCTGAAGCTGATCTTTGCCTCTTAAAAGTATCATTCTACAAAATTTTCTTGTATTATTTCATATATTATTTCCTGAGTCTATTTGAATATACATTTAGGAAACAGTGTTAATGATCAGAAAAAGACTTAGTCAAAGCAAACAGATGTAAGCCAGACATTGAAATGGCAATGTGGCACTTCTATGTCAGATATAATATATAAAAGTGAGTACTTATTGGTCACCTTGTCTGTAAACCTACATGAAGTTTCATTTTATAAACTTTTACATAAAATTTAGACAAAGCTTGAATACTTATTTGACCTTAAGAGAAAACTTAAATAACTTTGACTGATTGCGCCAATTATATTAAAATATCTGATGTTTTCACTTACACCTCTTAATAAGATTAAATATTTTATGCTGTTTACATACTTTAATTGAAATACAGTAGAAACCTTTTGTACTCTTTGTATGTAGAATTATACCTGTTAGAATTTTAACTATTAGTAATCTTGCTTTTGGTGAGGTGAAGATCCAGAAACAAAGCTATCTTAAACTCCTTAAAAAAACACATTTAAAAGACTCAAATAATGCTACTTGAGATTCACAAAAGATATTCCGATATTGCCTCTCCTACAGTTTCAGTTTTACTGGGAATCCCAGAGAAATTTACAGAGAGTCCCATCCAGGTCCACTTCAACTTTTGACTAACAACAAGATGACATCAGGCTTAGAAGTCCTTACTTCATGGTAACTCTAGGTCATTTTGGCCCATTCTACTGGTTCTAACTGGATTCTTTTCTCCTTGAGTTTCAGGATCTGGTCTTAATCATTGTTTTGGACCTAAATTTCCTTTGCAGATAATTAGTTTGCTGAGGAATGTGACATAGCCTGTTCACTTAAATCAGGCAGGCTTCCCTGCAGGTAAATTGCTTATTTTGGAAAATAAAGCATGTGGGGTCAGCACAGTGGGCCCATTTTATAGAATTATTCTCTTATCCTAGTGTTCCCACCATTCACATCTGTCTGTTCCCTAACAATGGAGGAGGTTGCTACAAGACAGAGAAAGAGAAAGGGGCAACCCACTCACTGGTAGTTTGATTGGTAGAACTCTACCTTAGGTGTCCTTAGATCACGCTAAGAAGTTATCTCAAACTGTTATCCAAGGAGCTGCCAGAGGCTCCCCCTGTACCATCAGGTGAGAAGCCATGAAAGGAGATTATAAAGTGGAGCTGGAGCTTCCTTGTGTGCTCAATTGGTTTTTGGCCATCTCTGGAGACCCTGCATTCACACCAGGGGCTAGCCCTGACCAGAGAAATAGGGTGTTTGTAGGAGAGAACTCAGTTTCTTGATTGAATGGATTATTGTGAAAGGAAACTGAAGCAAGATCAGATCGACATTCTGTCCACTAAGGCAGAGAGGGATTGATAAGTCTCACTCCAGCAAAGCCTTTCCCCTGAGTCTTGAGTCTGGCAGCCGTGTGGCCGACGGGGTCCTGGTAGTTTTTATATAGTATACAAAATGGAGTTGAGAACTCCTAGAAGAAAAGTCCATTTCAGTCATCCTTCCAAAGATCCTGGGTGAATCCCTATAAATGTAACACAGAGCATGGCTGGGTGGGTTGTTTTGTAAATTTGAGGAATAAAATCCATGGACACAGGGCCAAACAGAGCAAAGCAACAGGATTTCAAGTAATAGTACCAGGCCTGGGGTGGAGGCCTGGGCATAAAGAACCTTGGACCTTTTGCCATTGTGGAGAAGAGTTAAAATTTCTATGAATGTGTAAGTCAAATGTGCCATTTTCAGGCCAATGACTATTATTGTCCAGCTTGTCACATAGTCTTTCAAATTTGACTGTGTCTTGGAGACCCAGAGTTTGGATATGTTTTGGGGAGGCACCTCAAGGGGTGTCTCATGGAAGCTTTGGAGGAGTCTGGCTCATGCTGGAGAAGATGAATTGAGGAGGGCCCCCAAGGACTCTAGTGGAGAGAAAACCAGGAATCAAGAAGAGTCAGAGGGAGTCACTCACCCAGTAGGTTATGGCTGGTGGTGGATGTGATATCCAGCAATGTGAATGGTCCTTAGTGGGACCACTGAATGCAAAGGTAGTGGGGAGTAAGAATCAGGGAGACAGGGAGAGAAAGAGGGAAAAGGAAAGGGGAGAGAGAGAGACCTAGTTGAGGTAAAGGGAAGACCCAGAGAAACCACCCTTGGTGGGAACTTTGAAACTGATCTGGTTCAGACCATTTACCATTTTGTTGTAGGAAGTTATCAAGATCTGTTAGTATTTTTCGATCAAAGGTCCCAAATTCCAAATTTGGACCATTGAGTAATGGAGAGGTGTGATGTAGGTGTCCTCCATTTACTCCTTGCCACTGGGCTGAGCTGGATCACCTGGGAGTGGATGGGTGCACCCAACTCCAGTTCCAAGGTGAGGACCCCCAGGGTCAGGAAGTGAGGGAATCTCTAGCAGGGTGCCTCTGCAAGAGACTCACTGTCTTACCTCTCTGGTGAGATGATCAGTATGACTGGTGTTGCATGTGGGAACAAATGGAGAATGAGTCTGTGATCTGGAGCTCTAGCTAGACAGAAAGAGGGGAGAGACAAGAATGAGGTTTCAGAGGATACCAGTAAAGAGCCCAGAAAAATTCTTGCTCCATTTGTATAGCAATAAGGCTGCAAAAATCTCGCCCTGGGAGGGGGTTGATTTCAGGTGAACCAGCTACTGTTTAGCTGTAGTGATCTTGGAGGGTGCTCTGAATCTTGCATCTTGTAAGAAGGGGAAGTAAAGAGGAAGGCAGAATTGGAAGGAGGAAGATGGGAGGGAGCATAAGAGCTCTGTCTTCCTGCCCTGGGTTTCAGGTTTTCAGCACAGGTAATTATGAAATAATTTAAAAGACTTTAAAATAGATGTAAGCTCTAATTTCTTTAAGATTTTAATTTTCCTCAGTAATAAAACTTAACAGATATGGAATTATCTTGATAAGAACAGATCAGTGGGGGTCTGGAGTGGTGGCGCAGCGGTTACAGGGCTTGTCTGGCATGTACACAGGTTCAAACCCCAGCACCCACATACTCAGCTAAGAGTCAGAGCAACTAAAGCCATGTGAAAAACTCAATAAAAATTGATTCTCTCTGTCTCTCTCTCACTGTCCCTCTCTCTTAAAAAACAAACAAACAAAAAAAAACCAAAACAAAAAACAGATCAATGTTTTAAGAACCCATTGTTACTTCAATGCATAGAATTAAATTCTGGCTCATAGCTGTATATTAATATTTGACCTTATGGAAAGCCTTAAGTAATTTAAATTGATTATGCCAATTATATTCAACTTAATATAAACTTTTGAGATTTACCCTCCACAAACCTTCTGCAATTTAGACACTCTATCTGTTGTTCACTTTCTCATCCAGAAACATTTCTTTCATTTAATTTCCATTCCAAAGTATGTTTCCATGTATATAACTTTATATAAATGTACATTTTTAAACAATCCTTATAAAATTTTCAAATCTTTCCAATTACTCCTCTTAATGAGATCATATACTTTATGCTATTTTACAGTACTTTGATACACAGCTGAAACCTTTTGTACTTTTTGCATATAGAATTACACCTGTTAGAATTTAAACTCTTATAACCTTGCTCTCATTGAAGACCCAGAAAAAAATCAATTTTAAGTTATATTTTTTAGTTACCAATCTATAAAAGAACATTTAATAAACCTAAATATATGTATGTCACCTTATAGAATTTACTTAGCGGTAATGTTTTAACATTGCAAATTAATCAGATGTCTTCTATAACAAACACATTTATGAAGATTAATCCCATTTACGTTAAAACTAATTTACTAAGTTTTAATTATTAACTTTAGGTTACAAGCCATCTTTTTCTGCTGAAGAACAATCCTAGAAGCGATGAATGTTACACTTTAAACATTTATAGAAACACACTACTGAATGACAACCTGGAAAAACCTGTGGGCTAGTAATCTTAAACACACCTTTACTTTTATGTTCAACCAGTTTAAATTGAACCTCTTTTTAAATGTTTAAGTCAGGTGAACAAAAAGTCATTTGGGTCCATTTTTTTTTTTTTAATTTATGAGCACTCATCCATAAGCCAATTTGGTACCATGTTGAGCACAACATATAACACACATGTACACAAACATAAAAGATAGGTGTGCACACAAAAAACCATCAGGAAACACAGATATTAGGGCCTTTCTTGGAATAATTGACTTTTTGAATAAAGAAAGCAATAAAAAAAACCAGGATTAAAAACTCTAATTAGATAAAGCAAGACTGACTGAAAAATATACTTAGGTGCACAAAACGATAGGTGAATTTATCAGTAAAATGAGCTTAACCTCCCCAAAAATATTTACTCTAGTAAAGGAGCATGTAAATAAACATCTTTAGCAGACCAGAGTGCACTTTTGAATCAGAGTTAAAGTTAGCCCAGACACTGAAAGAAACCCTCAAGACATTTTTCTTTTAAGAATAAAAAAATAATCTATATGGAATCTTTCCAATTTCCTTCTTTGTGTCCAAAGGAAGAGAAGAGAAAATCCAGCAGGAATTAGGGTCTGCTAATATTCTTAGGCCTGTCCTATCAGCTTCATGAAATTGAGTCCATTACATTGTTTCTAAAAGTACAAAAAAAGCAGGCGTCTTAAGCATCTCAAAAGACTTGGAATCTGGAGCAGCTTGCCTTTCTAGATCCTTTCCATATTTCTCCAGCAACAATCTCAGAGTACAAGGAGAGTAAACAGTCCCTTTAGGCCTCACTGCTCCTTGAATTTAAAAGTGACACTTCAAGCTTGCTCTCCCCCTCTGGTCTCAAACTGGTTTAGGATCTAGCTCATTTAGTTTTCATGTTAGATGGCTATCAGATAGATAACTAACAGGTATTTCCTTCCTGTTTGAAAAACAAACTAAGCTGCAAAATGAAATTAAAGTTTATACTTTTCTGTGGTGGCCAAGAAAATGAGGCACTTTTCTTGGGCATTTGTGGGTCATGCAGGCTGGTGGTGGACCTGGCAAAACCTAAGAATGAAGCTCCCACCTGGATGTAGGGATGTCTCCCTTAATGAGCTTCTGACAGTCAGCAATCCCATCTCTCCTTTCCTTACGTCCTGCTGGATTTATTGCTACCTTACCAGCAAGGTTGCAAAGGTCTTTGTTTGCCACAAGTCAAAAGATCTAAAGGAACCCAGTCTTAGTAGCCATTTACTGATATTCCCTTGGCCACCATAAAACTTCCAAATATAATGTCTCATAGAAGAAAAGCAGCCTACGGTCAACTATGATTAGGTCATCCCCTGATACTACTCTTGAGGCCCTCCCTCTGAATGAAATAAGGAGCAAAAGAGAACAGCATGGGGCCCTGCACTGTCTCTTTGGTAAGGGGCATCTTCCTGGTCTTGGAGCCTGTAGTTGTCAGCAGTTCCAGTTTTCATTTTATGACTTCCAGCTGGGGTCTAACTCAGTATGGAGGATACTAACTTCTTCTTCTTTTTTTTTTTGATACTAACTTCTTGATGAAGTTATTTGCCAACTAGTTGTGTCTTTAAAAATTTGCCTTGCATGTTTCACTTGTTCTTGCATTCTCATACTCACAGGCCCAAGATTTCACATTATGGTTCTCAAATTGATGTGGAAGGCAAGCCTCTTAGTGCTCTGGGTAAGATCCCCCCAAGAGAAAATAAACAATTTGGCTTCCTGAACTAGGAGAGATGAGAGGTGGTTTACTCTGAGACAGAACTTTTTGATTTCTTCATGCCAGATGAGGAGTTACAGAAGAAAAGGTGTTAAACCTAGAGGAGCTCTATGTTGGCAATCTCACAATGGGCCCCTGTTTAAGAGGCGGATACCAGGGATAGAAAGAATAGAGGCATTTTTGAAGAGGGAGAGACTGCTGGGCTCACTCTTGGGATTAATGGGTCACTTCTTTCCCAAAGTTCTTGCATTCCGACCAAGACTTTCTCTCTGGATCCGAGATTCATTGAGTGAGGGTGCTCTCTACCATTGGACCAAGTCAATCAGAAACAAAGAGAAACAGTGGTAGATGCTGGTATCCCAGGGATATCAGGGCCAGATTCAGGACAGGAGACCTTCTTGCAGCACTGGAGAGTTGCCCCAGTTAGCCACATTCAGTTGTCTCAAGCCTTCCTCTATCCCACGCACCAACTTTCTCCCACAGAAAGGAAACTGGAACAAGTCAGAACTGAAATTCCCAACACTTAGGTGAAGGGATATCTGTCCTGCCTGCCCAGCAAGCCTGTTACCTCAGCCTTAAGACCATCAGCCGTGATAACTGTCAGGTGCCCAGTATTTAGTTATTAAGGAAAAAGCACAATTATCTTCCTACAAGTTTGTAAAGTCCCAGTTTGTGAACAGAATGGACTTAGGCCCTTCCTTATGAGCCATTCTTTCGAAAATATCCCTTTCTCAATGCCTAGAATCTGATTGGCAAGGGAAGGGGGTGCTCAGGAGGAACGAACATTGTGGGAAGCATTTGGCTCATAGGGAGGTATATATTTCTGGGGAGTTCACTCAACACCATTCAATTGACTAGTTACTTGTAGGATACCCCTAAGGGCTGTCCGGAGAGGAAGTATGGGAAGAAGCCTTTGAGATTCACTGAGGAATGGTCTCAGCCAGAATCTCTCAGTTGCTTCACTCCTTTGCTTCAACTCCTCTCATCCAAAGTTGACCAGGATTGAGAGCGACTGTCTACTAAAGCCAGAGAGGCTCCGAGCCAGGATAGAAAAGTTGGAAACGACCCTTTCAGAGCCTAACATGCCTGACCCAAAGGCAGGGGATTAGGAAATGTAAAAGGATGTGAAACCTGGCATCCGAGACTTAAGTGTGATGCTAATCACATTTAAGTGACCAACAGATGCCCAGTTTATAGTCCTCCAGAAGCTACAACTTGCAGAGAGCTTACCTTTTGTGGCAATCTTATCCATATTCCTGATGTGCCCCCATCTGATGCCATTTTGGTGGAATTCAGGTTCGTGTCCTCCAGAGATGAAGAATGAACTGGGGGGACACCAAGGCAAGCATAGCAGACAGATTTTTATTTTAAGAAAATAACAAAGCAAAGCATAAGGAAAAGAGCAGACTTCCCCCAATGTGGGAGAAAGGGAAAGAGCTGAAGAGGGGGGCTTGCCCTTTTTATAGGATTTTCTCCTTTCAGTTGGTTATCATCTCCCTTCCCCCATACCTAGGACACCAGTGTTGGAAATTCTGGTTGGGTCCAGTCTTTGGTTTGTGCCTCAGGCTTTTCTTAGCAGAAGGGAGTTGTCTGCATCCGGACCCATCTTGCTGTATCCTCCTTATTGGCATTGGAGATGTAGAATTGATCTTCTTAAAAGAAAAAGAACCAGTTTTCCCTTGATTGACTTAAACATTCTAACTGTTCTGACTGGCACTTTCCCCTGTATCACGTATATTTGAGATTTTTCATCTTAAATTGGTTGCTCTGAGTGTATTTTATTGGCATACTTTTGATGCTTTTGAAGACCTGAATCACATACATAAATGTGCAATTGTAGAGTGTGTAGGGAGGGAAAGGGTTCTCTTCATGTTGAGTGCATTAAAACAGTTGATGGAGGTATTTGATGGTTTCTGGCTTTTTTTTTTTTTTTTTGACTGCTGGCTACAACTGGGGGCATTTGTCTTTGTTTCTTGGTTCTGTTTGAGCTGGTTTCAGTGTATAAATTTGTTGTATAGTTGGAGACCTTTTGGGAGTGAATATTCCATTCCCATCCTCTGACACCCTGATCTTAGCTGGCACCATCCAGAATCAGGGATGGGGGTTTTTATGTTAATGATGGGTCCTTGAGTAGGCAAGGTATCGAAAGTTTTGAAAAGGGCTTCCCTGTCCTGCATCACCATCCTTTTTGCAGAAATTTATTTACCTCTTAGATATAGAACTATATATTTATTTTTACTTAGCCAACATTCATAGAATGCTTACCCTGTGCCAGGCACTGTTCTAAGCATTTTACAAATGTTAACTCATTAATCCTTTTAGCATTCATTTTCATCTTCATCACTGTTTCAAATAGAAGATGTTAATAACTAGTCCCGAGTCTCACTGCTATTAAATATGAGGGGTTTGAGCTGTAAATCCAGACAGTCTGTCTCCAGTCTGTACTTTCACCATGATATTCTGCTTTTTCTCCATACTCTGCCTGCATGGAGGCATACAGGAATTTGTACATAGTATATCCCTTAGGGTACTGGTGAATTTGGAGAGGTCTGTGACCTAATTTACAGATAAAGCAGCAAAATCCCCATTAGAAGCTCAGTCAGCCTTTCATAGAGGGATCCTATAATTTAGAATTCAAACTATTAACACTTCAGAGAGTGAAATTGGACATTGATTGTTGATAATTGTACCTGGATAGGAGACATCAGCAGAACCATTCCAGGAAACCCTGAATATGTGCTCATCCTGAGCCTAAGTCCTGGACAGAGCTCTAAGCAGGTATAAGCAGCTGACATCATCATCTCTTCCCCAGGGAGGGTTATTGGAGCTCATTATTAGAGTGAGCTTTTTTTCTTTTAACTCAGAATTTACTATGAATTACACAAGTAGCTAGTGAAGGCCTTATTTTATCCCATCATCCTCCCACAATCACTCTACCAGCTGTTTAAGTCCAGGGACTGGGCCGCAAATGTGGAAAATTGTGTAGATCAACCACAAGCTCTGGTTCCCACAAACAGGAGAACCCCAAAGCCCTTTTTGAGCCATAACATTCTAAGGTTGAATGTTTCTATTCTGCCACTTAGCTGATGAGATCTCCTGTAAACAATCTTCCTGGGAAGAGTGAGGATACTAAAACTGTCTCCTGGTACTCCTGATGGAGTAATTCCCAGGGGCCTTCACTGGGCCACAACAGCACCTTAGAAACCAAATTAAAAAAAGAAAAAGAAAAGAAAACCTTGATTGCACTTTGATTGAAAATGGAGATCCAAGCATATGTACCTCCATGGGGCTTTTCATCAATGTATCTTTTTTTTTAGACATTGTCACTGCAGACTTTCTAGGGGTTAGGTATTGACACTTTTGAAATATATTTAGTCATTGTTAAAAGGGTTTTATCCCCAGAAATGTATAGTAAACCACTTTTAATTTATTGCAGTCCTGGGGATCAAACCTAGGCAAGCACTTTAATACTGAACAACAACCCCACATCCTCCAGTATGTGATTTGGTATAGCATTCACCCCATGCAAATGCTATAGGTTCATTATGTTCATTCACTGAGGTAATAAACTCGTTTTATTGAAGGAACCAGCCTCAGCATCTTTCTGATCCTTCCTTGGAACCCAAAGCTGGACACTCTTAACTGAGGCTGCCTTGTACTTCAAAGTTGTTCTGCAAAAGAACTTATTGGACTGGAGGACAGATTCATTAGAAAGTGTTGAAAAGTGAACATTATCTTTGAAACTTGGAAAATGAGAGGATTACTGAGTATTTTCAATAGTTCTGTGTATTTTGATGCTGGGAATCTCAAAATTAGAACCAAGTTATGATTAAGGGTGTTTTGCCTCTTGCCAGATACTTTTCATGCTCTGTAATTCCAACAAATGTGGCAGCCCCTGGCTACCAATTTTCTGAAATAAACCTTTCTGCCCTCCTACTCTTATAGTTTTTAAAATCTGAGCAACATGCAATTTGAATGAAAAAGAAAATATAGGGATTTATCTCTGGAAGCTCCAGGGGACACTGGGCCCTGTTGGGTGAAAAAGAGGCAGCAAAAAATGAATCAGTGAAACAGGTAGGAAGAATTTCCCTCTGAAGTGGAATAAACCTGGGGCCAGGTGTTGGGGGTGGTAGGAGTAGTGGGCTCTCTCTCAGAGCTGGTTCTACTTAGCTTTTATTTAGCTGTTAAGACTATAAATGACAATAAAAGCTAAGTGGAGGGTAGTGGGTAGCATCTCTGAAAATACATGTTAAGAACAGGATTAGGGTAGGGTAGTGGCCCCTTGTTTATCTAGTTTCTAGTTTCCTAGAACTCAACTTTTATCATGTCTTTTTTTTTTTTTTAAAGAGAGAGGGACAGTGAGAGAGACAGAGAGAGAGAGAAACAACTTTATTTAGTTTTTTCACATGGCTTTAGTTGCTCTAACACTCAGTTATGTATGTGGTGCTGGGGTTTGAACCCGGGTCCTTGTGCTTGCCAGGCAAGGGCCAAAACTGCTGAGCCACAGCTCCAGCCCTATCATGTCTTCTTGATGAAACCTTTTAAATAAAACCTTTTGGATGAGACTTAACTTGATCACCCTACTTAAAATTCCATCCCACTTCCCCTCCCATTTCACCTTACTCTAACCAATTAATTCCCTCCTTTTTCAGTACTCATCACTTTCACAATATGGTGAAATTTACTTTTCAGTAGGTAAGCAGCTAGGGGTGAAGATTGATTCTCAGCTTGGTACTGTTGGGAGGTGTTAGATCCTTAGAGAGGGCCTAGTGTAAGAAGTCAAGGCTGCTGGGATCATGTCCTTGAACAACAGTCTCTTTCTCTATTTTTCTTCCCACCTACCATAAGATACGCAGGCCTGCTCCATCATGTGTTTCCACCACAATGTACTGGGTCACCGTGGGCCCAAACAAACAGGGCCAAGTGACCATGGACTAAAACCTCTGAAACCATGTGCCCCCAAAAACCATTCCTGCTTTTAAGTTAATTTATCTAATTTATTTCAGATATTTTTATAGTGGCAAAAAGCTAACTAACATAATATCTTAATCATAAAACACTGCTAAAAATGCAGTCACATGAGCTGTTGAAAAATTGGTTGCCATAAACCTTTAATTTGTAATAAAAAAAGTAAAAAAAGAAAAAAATAGAACACCGTATCTGTGAAGTACAGTAAGGCAAAGTACCATAAAATCAGATATATGTGTACTCTAGATCTAATCTGTGTTTGAGTACCTTTAGAGAGGGATATTTAGTCTTTCAAGATAAAACATCAACTTTGGAGAAATGCCAGCATCATTTCTACCTGGTCCTATTTCTGTACTCTTGGACTTTTCAAAATATCACAATGACAGCCCTTGCCTTTGAGCATGACTGTTATAGTCTCTACTAAGTGTGCTCTGTGCAGGCTTCATTACCTGTCATTTCTCCCAAGATGTCATTTCAAATCATCTTACCATCCTCAAATCTGCAGTTTGAAAACTCTGAAGAGGGCAGTGAGTAAGGAATCTGCATTGTCTGAAAATAATCAGACCTAGAAAAAGTCATTTCAAAGTGAATCCACTTGAAATAAGTTTCAAAATGTTATGGTTAATAATGGAAGAAGTTTGTGTAGTTCATTTTGAAAAAAGCTCACATTGTAAAAATAATTTATTTCATCCTGAGTGATCATTTTAGAATGATGAGTCAATTCTGGGGGCAGAGTGTCATTTTGCTGACAAAACTCTATGATGGATAGTAAGAGAGTCTTCACTGGACTTCCACTGCATGACCATAGTGAGCCTCACCACTCTTGAGTTATTTGCTCTAGTCATCAATCTCTTGCTGCCATCCCCATTTTCAAATTCTTAGTCCTTTTGATTCATATCATGTCTTCCTTTGGACACCTATCAGATCATTAATTAATGGGTTATCTCCTTTTCATTGACAGTGGTACTTCATCTTCACGAGATTGGAAGGTTATTTTGCTGTCCACTTGTGTTGTACTCTCCTGTGTCCCTGTGAGCAGAGACTGACTATACAGTTACTAGTGTTAAGTAGAATGTTGGTGATCTGTTTTAGAAGGAATGGTAAATGTACTTCATTGGTAAGTTGCCTTTGTCTTGAAGATTTTGGCTCCCATTTCTTCCCCACTAACACTTATTTGAACAGGAAGGAAAGTCTGTGCTCTTAAGTATGGTCTGACCACATTATCATGAGTCATTGAGTTAAGATTATATCAGTGCATTGTCCAACCCCTCACCTGCAGTCCTTCAGCCAAAAGATTCACATTAAGTTTGCCATGAGAATTCAGTCTTTTTAGCATGTGCATTGTTTACAACAATTATGGAGCTACTTTTTAAAACTAAATTGAAGTTTACACATTGGCTCTATTTCATGATACTTCACTTATCCTGTCTTCTTAAATCTATCATGGTCTATCTGCATACTGTTTTTAAAATCCAGTATCCTTATTTTGTGGCATTAACAGATTTGATTATCAGACCATTATTAGTTTTATCCAACCAATTAATAAGAAGATTGGCAGAGCAAAGTCAAATATAGAGTCCTCGTTTTGACACATTCAAGATTTTGACTTGAACGGTGATATCCTTAAGATGTCAGAATAGAATTTTAGATGATGGTTTTGAGGTGTTTGATTATGTACCTTTAGTGAGAAGAGATCCAATAAATAAGAGTTAGAATTTAGGAGTTTTTTTTTTAATTGGGAGTTGTTTGCATTCAGAAACTGCAACAATTGAAAAGGAGTCTTAGGCTTTGTATTTGGTGATGGGGAAATGATGACTTCACTTGTTGTGATTAAAGAGTCAAGGGCTCAGTGAAGATAAGGAATCACTGAGCACACACACATAATTTCAGGAAGTGCAGCTGTACACTTCAAAGTTTTTTTTTTTTTACAAGAGAGCAATGTTCTCAGACCAAACAAAGAGATACCTTATAAATGAGGTTTGAAATTGATCAATGTCTTGTTGGAAGCACAGGGAATATCTGGGTGGAAGTTAGGGCTCATGTTTGTATGGTAACATGAGCAAGTATTATAGAATATCAGCTCTTCATATTGGCAAGGAATCTAATTATGTACTCACAATTCAGTTGATTCACCTGTAGAAAGAGAACTGCATCAACAGTGATGGAAGCTCTTTCTAAAATCACCCACTTTGAATTTAATTGGTGCCATAGTTTGGATTCAGAGATTGTGAGCACTGTCATTCATCCCCAAACAATGTTCCTGTGCCCAGGTTCCCTTCAAGAATGGAGGCTGCACATCTGTAAAAAGAGAGAGTTCTAATTACCCTCATGTTTAAGAATTGTGCTTGCTTATGTTTTTTAGTATGTTAGTGATTTAGATTAAGAAACTTGGTCATAAATGTCTTTAACAAGGGAGAGGAAGATTCTCATTATTATTATCCCTGGTTCTTAATTTCTGCCTTGGATAAGATAATAAAAAGACAGAAACTAGTTTTATCTCCCACTAGGATGCCATTTGGATGCCATTATGGAGAGTGAGGAGTGTGTGTGTGTGTGTGTGTGTGTGTGAAGAGATGACCTTTGCAGAAAGTTCTAGTTCCTGGTTCCTCCTTTAGATGTATTGAAAAGCCAAGTGTAGGTCCCTATGTACTAAGGGCTCTTTCTAAAACCACACCATCCCTTAGATAGGCTTTCTCTGTTGCCCATAAGATAAATTCCGAACATTTCCACAAACTTTAGAGTCTTTTTACAACTCTTCCTTCTCTCTCTTTTTCTTCCTGTTCTCTCCCTGCCCCCACTTCCCTCTCTCCCTCTCCCTTCCATTCTTTTTTATTAATCTCTTTCCTTTGGAACCATTTTCTCTAGCTCAGAGATTGTTACATTTTTTTTTGTTTCTATACTTTTTTAAGAAGTTTCAAAAACTGCATTCCATCTCACATTGTTTTAAGTTAAACATATAATCCTTTTTTATCATTGATTTTAAATGGTTGCAATGATTTTATTCCTCATGGATTGTTAAAATCCTGTTTAAAATTAAATTGTGGCATCACTCTTAATGTGGAATTTAAATACCATTTGCAATTTGATTCTGTCACCAGAGGAGTTTCTGGAGAAGAGTACCTCAACCGAGGGCAAAGGGGGTCCTTAAGATACACTGCAGAAGAATTTAAGCATGCATCATGTGTCAGTAGCAGCACAGATATTAACTTAGGAAAGCAGAGAAAACTCAGTCAAGAGAAAATGCATGTAATCTGGAAGTGAGAAAAGCATTTTGGGGGGTTCCTGGTTCCTTTTTAAAAGAAAACTTGGTGAGAATATTGGAAGGGATGATGTTCGTTTTGATATCAGGATAGTTTCTGGTAGTCTGGTAATTCTCAGGATCCTTAGACTGACCTGGTCTTCATTATCTGATTAATAGATAACAATGGCTTTGGGGATTTAGCTCAGTGGTAGAATGCTTACCTTGCATGTATAATGCCCTGAGTTCAGTCTTTGACCCTAAAAATATAGATTACACTGGAATGTCCCCCAAATTCTAAGTTTCTCAAAATATCATCTTTTTTAAAGATACAGTCCATTTTTAAAGATATATAATTTTTTCTCCTGGTTTTTGTTTTTCCAACACTTGTGTTTGTGGTGCTAGGAATCAAATCCTGGTCCTCAGGCATGCCAGGCAAGCACTGTTCCACTGAGTCAACTCACCAGCCCCTTAAAATATCATCTCTTAATCTATGCATTGGTGGGCCAATTAACAGTGCACAGGTAGTTTTCATAAGTGGGTGAATTTATGGTAATTTTTAAGATTTACAGAATTCCCAGAAATTTGGGAGTGACTGACCTGGGAGAGAGCCTAGCTTAGGGAGTGACAAATCTGGAACGGAATATGAAACTTTGAATAAAATTATATTTTCTAGTCATTCCTTTATGTCCCCTTTCTAACTATTTTTATTTTTTATCCTACCTGAGGTACTGATTTTCATTCCTTTAAAAGTATGTACATAATCTTATGTAATAGTTGAAAATGTAATTGCATCCTCTTTTCTCTTTGAACTTCTACTTTTCCAAATTCTGTAGGAATATTACTAAACATAAACTGAAATTTACTGGATATTTATTTTCATTTAAGGCACATATCACTGGTGGAAGTGATAAAGTTTCATGTTGAATTTCTGAATAATGTGCCCAGACCACATAGAATAATCTAATAAAATATATATTTGTCCTTGCAAATCTGGTTTCTATATGTCATTTTTGTAACAAAAATTTCTGAATTAATTTTTAAAATATTCCTTCAGATATATCTGTGAGAGATTTAAAAATGACTAATAGAGTTATGGTTGTTATACGTTTGACTAAAATGATAAATATATTATAGATTGAATATTACCAAACATAAACTCAAATTTATTAGAAATAAATTTCTAAGTGAGAAGGATAGGGTTATTTATTTTTGTTTGGGGCCTGTATCACTGATGGAAGTGAAAAAGTTTTGTTAAAACATTCCTTCAGAAATACCTGTGAGAGATTAAAAAATGACTAATAGAGTTATGGTTGTTATACATTTGACTAAAATTATAAATACATTATAGATTGAATATTACTAAACATAAACTGAAATTTAGTAGAAATAAATTTCTAAGTGAGGAGGATAGGAATATTTATTTTCATTTGGGGCATGTATCACCTATAGAAGTGAAAAAGTTTCCTGTTGAATTTCTACTAATGTGCCCAGACCCCATAGTATGTATTGACAGACACTCTCATTTTAACCAAATTTTGGTTAGGATCCTCTGAGTCTTCTTTTCAGTTAGACTTCCACCTTAGCCTTCTATGTCTTTAGTGCCCCAGTTTCAGCAAGAATCCTAACTCATCTTCTTATCTTCTGATCACTTTGGCAAAGCACTCCCCCTCCACGCCAAACACACATCCTTGATATCTCTCTTAATCCTTCTACATCTACTGGACCCTCACTCTGATGCTTGATGATCCTCAGGGGTTCTTGGATTTGGAGTTGAGTTCAGTCTCTTTCCTTTGTTGCAGTAGAGTTGACTCCTATTACAGTAGTCTTGAATATAGTCTTTCTCACCATTTTGACAAGTGTCAGAATAATTTCTCATTAATAGCATTGATATCAGTATTTACAGTGGATTTAGATTGGTACTTTGAACGGTTCTCAGTTCTGGACCAGCACATTTCCTGGGAATGTTAGGAAGGGTTGGTAGGTGGGCGTTTCTTTGTAAAGGAGAGTGGTGATTGTGAAGGAGAGAGTAGCACTGCCACTGACCAACACCTTGACGAGGTCCTGTGTTGTCTGTTAGGTCAGTTAAAAAAGTGGACCCATGGTAAGTTGGAAATCTGGAAACTGAGTCCTTTAATGGAGAAGTGCCTCTTAGAAAGCCTTTGATTCTCACTGGGGACTTCCCTGCCATTCTCCTCCTGGATCACACATTAGAATGACCTGGGAAGCTTTAAATAATCCCTTGTACCTGGGCTCAGTTGCATCTGAATCTCTGGGCATAGGCAGGCCCCAGACATCTTTATTTTTTAACAGATTCATATCATTTCTGATGGACAGATGAGGATTGAGAGTCTTCATCCAGCCCAGCCAGACTACACTGTTCCTGTATGTCTCTGAAGGCACCACACTTTCTCTGTTTCCTCTGTCCTCTGACTTTGCTATTACAACTTGCATCATTCTAAAGGACACTCAGTGATGTCTATTTAGGCTACTCTGATTGTTCCCTCAGGTATGCCTTAGGTGTCTAATTTGGACAAGCTACTGCCAAGTTCAGGTATTTTAATTGCCTATTTATTGTTTGTGAGCTCTTTAGACCTTAAGCTCCTGGAGGGCCTGCCCATCCGGAATGTTTTGGCAAATGCAGAGGGGTCTTGGATGTTGAGGTCAGCCACAGAAAAGAGTGAAGTGGTTTGAGGATGGAAATGAGGTGAAGGAGGGAAGATGGAGATATACTTTCGGTCTAGTGGAAAGAGGTGGGGATGTCTGTTTTGTTAAAGTAAGCCCTGGAGGTGAACTGGGAATTATCTGTTTGTTTTTTTCTTTTCTTTTCTTTCTTTTTAAGAGAAAGTGAGAGAGAATCAACTTTTTAAAAAATTTTTCATCTGGCCTTTGTTTCTCCAACACTTAGTTGTGTACGTGGTGCTGGGGTTTGAACCTGGGTCCTTGCACATGCCAGGCAAGCACTCCAACAACTGAGCAACCGGTCCAGTCCCTGATCTCATATTCTAATAAATGAAAAAGATCTGGAGAGTTTTTGTGGTGAGGGCCACCAGGAAATTGTGTCAGAGCATCCATGGTTGAGATTCAGAGCAAGACTTTTGGATAGTCCTGTGGATACAGCCAAGTGTCCTTGCTTGCCTCTTATTGGCACAGGAGCAGAGAAGTAGGAAGATAGAGCTGGGGATTAGTGTAGTGGTCTTGGGAGTGTGTCGGGAGTTAAAGAGTTGTAGGGATTTATTAAGATGAATGACTTAGGACCATTTATGGAGTGTGTGAAATTAGAAGAATGTTGATGGATTGGAAAGTGAGCAGGGTGTGTTGATAAAACTTTGGAGGTCTTGTGGGAGTAAGGCAAGGGTATGAGGCACATCTAGTGGTGATAAAAACCTTTGGGAGAATAGAGAGGGAGGATACTTTGCTATGGAGAAAAGAACATGTGAAGTCTGTATAAGCATCCTTTTGCCATTGTAATAAATTACCACACACTTAATGGCTCAATCAATACAAATTTCAGAAGTTCCAAATTGGCCTCTCTGGGCTTAATTTAAGATGTCAGAGAGCTGTGTTCCGTTTGGAAACTCTAAGGGAGAATCCTTTTCCTTCGTTTTCCAGCATCTAGAGACTGCCTACATTCCCTGGCTTATAGCCTTTTCAGGCCATCTTTAAAACTAATAGTGTACCATCTTCAAATATCACTCATACTTCTGTGACCCTGTGTCACTTAAAAAGATTCTTGTAACTTCTCACCAGTGGAAGTACAGAAAGCTCATAAATATATGAGAAAATGCTCTACGTCATTAGTTATAAGGGAAATGCAAATCAAAACTTCAATGAGGTACCACCTCACTCCTATTAGAGTGGCAAAAATGAAAAATTCGAACAACAACAGATGCTGGAGGGGATGTGGGAAAAGAGAAACACTGTTACACTGCTGGTGGGACTGCAAACTGGTTCAGCCACTATGGAAAGCAGTGTGGAGAATCCTCAAAAAATTAAGGATGGAACCACCTTACAACCCAGCTATTCCACTCCTGGGTATTTTCCCAAAAGAGTTAGAATCAGCATATTATAGTGATGTGGCTTCCTCAATGTTTATAGCAGCTCAATTTACTATAGCTAGATCGTGGAACCAACCCAGATGCCCCTCACTCGACAAGTGGATACAAAAACTTTGGTACATATATACAATGGAATACTACTCGGCCATTAGAGAAGATGATATTATGGCTTTTGCAGCCAAATGGATGGAGATGGAAGGAATTATGCTAAGTGAAGTATTACAATCTCAGAGACTTAAGGGCCGAATGGCATCTCTCATCTGTGGAAGCTAGAATACATGGAAAAGCAGTATGTTAGACGGCTAAGCTAATAATAACTTCAAATTGTATGATTCTCAATGCAACAGGGAGACGACTCCCTAGGACACTTGAAGGTGTAGAGAGGAGGTGTGGGGGAGGGGGTAGGAAGAAATCCTAGGAGACTCAGTGTGGGAATATGGAGGAATCATCTCAGAAGGAGATCTC
This sequence comes from Aplodontia rufa, assembly GCA_004027875.1. Taxonomy (NCBI): domain Eukaryota; kingdom Metazoa; phylum Chordata; class Mammalia; order Rodentia; family Aplodontiidae; genus Aplodontia; species Aplodontia rufa. Next base: position 32,016 of record PVKS010010314.1, on the reverse strand, counting down.
TGTCCTATTTTTGCAGTGCTGGAAATGGAACCCAGGTCCTCGCACATAATAGTCAAGGCTCTATCACTGAGCTACATCCCAACCTCTGTTTCATGCTTTGAATTCATAGAAGAAAGACAATGTAAAAATATATGGTCCTTCAGGTGATGGGAGGAGAGAAGAGAGGAGCACTGTGTGTGGGGGGATATTAACCTAATGATATTGTTAAATTTTGTGCATGTATGGATAGGTCACAACAAATCCCATCATTATGAAAAAATTCTGGTGCATATATTAATGGCTGGTCACTACAGTGGAAACTTGAGATTTATCTTTAACTTTCTGAATTGCCCAAAATGATATATTACAAATGTGTGTAGAGGTTTTTGTCTCCTAATGGAAATCTTGGACAAATTGAGACCACAGGTTAAATGATGCATTTAAGGCTTTGGACATTTCCTAGCAGAAAAGGAATGAGTCTTCAAAATCATGACGCTTGGTCTCTGAGCCAGATGTGAGACTCCATCCACTCTGATGGCTCGTGGGTCTGCCAGTGGCATACTCAGACATGGAGCAGAGTGGTCACTCTCCAAGTCTTGCTGATGGGCAAGTCATACTTCTCCCATGAGACAAGAAGGGCATATTCCTTAATTAGGAGTCTCTCTGGTTCCTTTACAAGTGTCAGCATAACCTGGTAATGTGTTGAGTGAGGCTGCCAAGAGTGGAGGTGAATTCATTTAGTGATGATTGTCATGACTAGAATCTGTTCCTTATTTTTGGCTCTAAACCTTTTGATTAGAATTTAGTGTGTGTGTATGCTTCTATTCTATTTTGTTCTTTGTTTCTTTCTTCATTCTATCTATCTGGGGTTTTTTTTTTTTTAAATAGCTCCGGAGCTCATTGAAACTATTATACCAGAGAATAAGGGACCCAGATTAAAATAATCCTTTAATTTCTACCTGGCAGTTGCTGACCTAAGTTGTCTATAAAGTTTGAGCACAAATATAATTAATACAGTTATGTCTTCAGGGGAACCTTAAAAGAGTGTGATACTATTCAGTGAAACTAGCTAACTCTGAACACTGACGTTTCCTTTGCTTTATTGTAGTGAGTCTACATTATTATTGCTGAAAAGGTCTGAACACTAAAATAGTTCTTTCTTGGTCAGCTTTACTAATGATGCCAGAATTGGTGTCTTCCTTTTAGCTGCACTTTATTTTATGCTGTACTCTGAAGTTCCTACTCTGTCTTTGGGAATTTTTGACCACCAGGAAGCTGAGGTGTGAGTATGGATACATAGATGGGTGAACATGAGAGATGAGGGAATTCCATAGCACATGACCTGGTCATGCAGCCTTATACCAGGAATCTTAGGAGGCTGACCAGACGTGGTTGGAAATTGATATTAGCAGAACATTTCTGGGTGGCAGGGCCCACTCATGAATTACCACAGTATTTATTGTCCATGCAGTGTACACATGTAAACAAGATAGCAGGTGTGAAACATGCACATTATTTTCATGAGCTTTTCATGTAGTCATCTGGATGAAGTTTAAAGTGAACATGAAAATTGGAAAGATTTTGTATTTCTAAAATTTTTACTTTCTTTTTTGTTCAATTTTTGATGTATAAAGACATGTATATAATTAACAAATCCAACTTGATGAGTCTGGTGATAACTGTACTCATGAAACTACATGTACCATAAATCTATCACCTCCAAAAGTTTTTACCTTTTCTTATTTACTTTTATGATTTTTTTTTTTTTTTGTGGTACTAGGGATTGAACTCAAGGCCTCACCCATGCTAGGCAAGTGCTCTAACACTAAGGTACATGCCCAGCCCTTTTAAAATATTTTTTTGTTTTATTTTGAGATAGGGTCTTGCTAATTTGCCCAGGCTAGCCTTGAGCTTGCAGTCCTGTCTCAGCCTCTCCAGTAGCTAGGATTATAGGTTTGTGTCATCATACCTGGCTATTGTTATTACTTTTGTGTTGGTGATAGGAACAGTTAACATATGATTTACCTTTTTAGGAAATTGTGTGAGTCCACAATATAATATGGCTAACTACAGGTACTTTATACTGCATAGCGATCACCGCAACTCACTCATCTTGCGTGACTCAAATTCTGTGCCTTTTGATTAAACCTCCCAGTAACTCCTGGCAGCCACCATACCATTCTCTTAAGGATTTTCTTGAGTATTTCTACTGTTGTTGCTCCACGGAGTACTTAGTAGGCTGTATGCTAATTAAAAGGCTCTTGGCCTAGAGTAACTGAAAACCCACATCAAATGGTGTAAAGTTTGAGGGATATTTATTATCTGGTTTGGTAAGAAGTCTGGAGTTACCCCAGGCTTGGCTTGTTCAGCTGCTCAATGCCATTCTCAGGTCCTTTTGATTTTTCTCTTATGCTATTCTTTGGAGCTTGGTCCTGTCCTTGTGGTTGCATGGTGGATTGTAGCATTTCCTCATGAAATGCAAAGAAGTCAACATCCAGAGTGCCTCTCTCTTTTTAATTTTTGTGCTTGGTCAACAGTTTTCAAAATTCTTAGCTATACTTAACAGATGTTGTGGGAGTACAAGAGAAGAACTAGATATAATCCCTGACCTATTGAGAACTGATGGCCTACTGGGAAAAAAACTGTTTTTAAAGGAAACAACAGAAGCAACTGCAATGATATCCAATGATTCCAGAGGAGAATTTCAGGGAAGCAAAATACAAACATGTATGTGTTTTGCTTCACTATAGCCAGACAGTATTCCTTGATTTATCTTTCCCCCTCCCTCTGTTATTTGCCAAAGGGATACTTGTTTTGGGTGGGGGTGGTATTTAGATGGTTCCTTAAGGATCAATATTTTCAAATTGAAAATGAAGCCAGTAATTCAGATATAACCAGACATAGAAACCTTATTAGTATATGAAGATTTTTTTTAAGTCCTGACTCTCTTTTTGAAACATTTATTTTTTTAGACTCTCCAACATTATTTCTCCAGATGCCAGTGATGTGCTGACTTGTACTTACTGAGCACTTGCTGTGTGGCAAGCATTGTTTTAAGCGCTTGATGTTTGATCTCTGTAGCCTCCTTGTATAAGTCCATTTTCCATTACTATCATGACATATCTGAGGCTGGGAACTTAGAAAGAAAGAGGTTCATTTTCCTCACAGATTTGGAGGCCGAATATATGAATAGCATAGCACCAGCTTTGGTTAGGGCTCCCTCTGCTATATAACCTCATAGTGGATGGCACCACTAAAGCAGGAAAGCATGCAGGTGGGGTTATCAGGTCATTAGACTACATGCCAGACAGTGACTCAGGGCTTGGACTCAGGCTTCTGTAATGACTCGCTCTTGGAAAAACTAACTCAGGATACTGCAAGAACTACCTTAATCTTTTCCAAGGCTGGGGCATCAGTGATCTAACAAATTCCTTTTAAGTCTCACCTTTTGGAAGTCTCAACACATGAGCCCTTGGGGGCAAATTATATTCATACCATGACACTTACCCACTCCCATTTTACAGATGAGCAGAATGAGCCATAGCTTGCCTGGTGTTTTCTAGCTGGAGCCCAGATATGAACTTCAGCAGAATAACTTCAGAATCAGTGTTCCTAAATACTGTGCTACAGCTTTCTCTACCGTGCCCCAATGTATGAGTTTACATAAGTGTACCATTTTCTTTTTTTCTTTTTGAGACATTATCACACTATGTTGCCCAGGCCAGTGTTGAGTTCTTGTCTCAAGAGATTCTCTGGCTTTAGCCTTCTGAGTAATTGGGACTGTAGGCTTTAGCCACCACACCTAGGTAATCGTAGCATTTTCTTCTGTGAGGTTGCATTGTGGTCTAGGCTGGAAAAAGTTCTTGCTGATGGTTCATGTGTTAGGCATTCTGTTTGTTAGGTACTGAGAAATTTAATCATATTACCCTAAGTGATATGTCTTTATTGTAAATAGGATGTGAATTTTGAAGTTGGGAAGTTTGGCTCATGTAATTCAGATTTGGATGATTAGGTTTGAGAACTAGGAGGTGGCTCAGGAGCCAATATAGCTCATTGTAGCATTAGAGTGGTCTTTGTGGCCTTTGAAGCCTAATGCAAATGATTGTCTACCACTTGACCCGAGCACCAGTTGCTGGAGCTTGCAGGTAACCTACAGTCAGGGGCTCATACTAGTCATCGAGTCTTTTGTGAACTCTGAAAGATCTCAGAGGGGGGTTTAGGAGGCCAACTGGGAGAGGACATCTCAAGAAACAGCCTGCAGAGTCCATGGGTGAGCATGGTGGCTTTCTGATTCCTAAACTAAATACTTGGTCCCCTGAATACGTAAGCAAAGTAGTCATAGCATGGAAATCCACATATAATAATACAATATTAGGAAGGGAAAATGTACAGGGTAACATCTGAGAACACGTGTAAAAGAAAACAAACAAGGGAATTGTTTTTTATAGGCTGCTTTGTATTATTAATTTATATTTTCAAACTGTTTTTTTTTGTTTATTAGTAGAATTCATTGAAGTGAATCCAGTGCAAGACATCTTTATAATATTTTTGTTCTTGAAATTTTTTTGCAAGCAGAAATTATGTGAGTGAAGTTTGGTTTTCTTTGAAACAACCCTAGGAATTATGTGTTCATGCAACTTGTATAGAAAATAATTGACTTCTGTTGTTATATTTAAAATAATGAGTCTAGGAATAGGGAAATTTGGAGGAGCCAATACCTAATAGACTTTTGACCCTTCGTGTTTAGCAAAAGGACCTCTAGAGCAACACACTGGACCAAAATGGCACCACCACTGTTACAACCTGGATCTTATCTAGCACTGAAAATAGGTGGGACACTGTGTGAGGTATTCACCTTGCTCATGTTCTTCATGGTAACTCTGTAAGATAAATATGGGCAAACTGAGGCTGAGAAATTAAGTGACTTGCTAAGGGTCATTTGCACAGTAAAAAGAGGTGGCAGAAGCTGTTCTTTCCAGTTTTATGTGTGGGGAAACTGAAGACACTAAAGGTTAGTGATTGTCCCAAGTCATTGTCTTAACTTTGATACTGAATGATTCCAGGGGCCAGAGTTTTTGCTGGGAAGTGGAAGGTACAGGATTTGGAGCAGCAGCCTGTCCACAAAGAAATCCCTCTCTTTTCTCTTCCCACCTCCTGAATTTTGCTTCTTTAATTCCCTTTCTTTCTGTGACTTCTTCAAAGTCTGCTGGCAGATCACTAATTTTATTTTAAGTCTGGTTCTTTTTTGAAAATATATTTTCTATGTAACTTAAGTCTCAGATGGATTTTTCTTTTGGCTTAGAGACACATTCCAATGAAATGGTTCAATTTGGAAACAGCACTTCTTTAGGAAGAGGCAGGAGGACACCCCCTCTTTAGTGCCTCTTCATTTGGTGCCATCTTCATTCCATTCTCAGACCCTCATCTGAGCCTCAGATAGAAGGGCAGTCTCTTACACTTGGTTGAGGATTTCATCTTCTTCCATTTCTGTGGGCATCTCATCAAAATCCAAATATTTTTTTAAGAGGTGATTTATTTATTTTTTTCATCTGGTATTTGTTTTTCCAACACTTAGTTCTATATATATGATTCTGGGGTTTGAACTCAGGTCATTGCACATGCTAGGCAAGTGCTCTACCATTGAGCCACCACTCCAGCCCCTCTATATCTAAATCTTAAATGACAACAGCATTTATGCTGGTATTTCCAAAGTCTATATTTCTAACCCAAGAATTCCCTGCTGAGCTCAAGCCCCTATTGATCCAATTGTCTAATAGGTATCTGCTCCAGGGAGGCCTAGCAGCCTTTCAGGTACTCTGTCTAAAACAGAGCCCTCCCTTCCACCCAGAGGTCCCCCTGTTGTTTCTATCTCAGTTAATGGCACCGCCACATACCCAGAATGCTACTGCAGAACTTTCCAGCCCCAACATCTCTGCATTTTCTGTAGTTCTTGAGTCCTGCTCACCCTTCTTTATTAAAGTTTCTATAACATGGTTCTCCTAGACCCTCATTTTCTCATTTGCCTCAATCCAGGCTGTTCTACCTCTGCCTCTGTGATCATTTGAAACCCTGATCAAATCTGTCACTTGCCTAATCGAAATCCGCTAAGTGTCCTGCCTGCGAAGGAGAACATTCCAACCAACCCTTAATTCACAGTGCTCTTCAGAGCCCTTAGAGCTCCTAGATGTCCCCTCCTGAACCTGTCTAATGCCACAATTTTGCCCTAAAGCAGGCACTGTGTTAGGGAGGTAGTGGACATCACATATATTTTAGAAATATATTATTTTATTTTCACTTGACACATAATAATTGTACATATTGATGGGGTACAATGTGATGTTTCAATACATGTTTTTAATGATCAGAATAGGATATCTGTCATACCTATTACGTCAGAATTTATCATTTCTTTGTGTTAGGAATATTCAAAATCCTCTACTACCTATTTTGAAATATACAAGTAGTTGTTATCAATCATATTTATCTTGCTGTTCTAAAGAACATTAGAAGTTATTCCTCCTATTCAGGGTTCCAGGGTGCCTCCTTTCAAGCAAGCCATGCCTGTCATAGCACAGTCTCTGTAAATTGTACCTCCTGAGTTGTGCAGTGCACAGCCTATTATACTGAACATGGCAAACCTGGGAGTACCCTTGCTGCTATGCTCCAGGGTCTGAAAGGAAATGATTCCTGGTTGTAGGCCTAGGAAGAGAGAGAGAGAGAGAGAGAGAGAGAGAGTGTGTGTGTGTGTGTGTGTGTGTGTCTCTTTGTTTTCTGGGTAGTGGAAAAGGGTGCCCAGCAATACCAATGGAACCAAGGACTGGGGGTGGTGCACCTCATGTGAAATGTGTGATGTCAGCAGCTATGGTGTGTGGAGTGGTAGGTTTTTGGAGTTGAAGACAGAGTGGGGGCTTCTGGTAGGGTTGAAAGTATTTACTTTGACCCCCAGTTTGTCTGGGTTTCTTTCAGAGAAATATTTAAACCAAAACCAAAAGTTAGGGTTAGATCTATAATCTAAATCTAATTTGTTTGGTAGTCAGTGAATTAGTCTTCAGCCTAACCCAGTCATCTCTGGATCTGTGTCATAGGAAAATATACCATGGTTCTCCAGTCCAGTGTTCTGTTTTCCTTATGGAATTTCTTAGAATAATTTGTCCTGGCAACTCCTTCTCCCAAGAATTAAAAAATTAGAAATGAAAATGTAGCCCCAGTAAAATTCTGCTATGTTATAGAACTAATTGCTAGGGACTACACTGAAAACTGTCCCCCAAACTCCTCATTTTTGAAAAATAAAATTCATGAATCCAAAATTTAAAAATAGCCTCTGTAACAGATGAACTGCAGTTCCTTCCTAACAATGCCTCCTGCTAGGGAAACACATATATTGGGAATGAGGTTATGAGATATAATTAACTCAAGTGCCTATACTGTTACTCCCTGAATGTTTCCAAGTTTGATTTATTTTAGGACGATTGACAGTTGTAATTATGCTGGCAAGCATTTGTCATTTTTTGCTGTAACAACATTGAAACCCAGACACAAAGCAACAACCTGACTTTGATTAGAATAGTGCAAGGAGTAGATTTTGATTGCATGTCTTTCCTAAAGTGTTTGAATTTCTGTTAGTAATTTGTAGCCAGCAGAGTGTATACTTTTTTACTCTGGGTTCAAGATATGGTCTAGGGAGTTCTATCTTGTTTTCATGGTACTCTATCACCTCTCTGGTTTTAACAGTTAGGTGACTAAGCCACTGGGACGTCTCTTGGGAAACAGCACTATACTTTCAGCTTTATCACTTGCTTTGGTGAGTGCTGTGTGCAAGAGACCTGGGGATCAGACTCCTGCCTTAGGAGGTGTTTTGGAGGTGATGCAATGTGGTAGGAAAAGGGCAACTTTGGAGCCACACAGACCTGGTTTCAGCGTTTTCTTTGGAGACATTAGTCACCTAGTTTTTGCCTAGAGTTCATTTGTAACACTGGAAAAATCATATCTGTCTTGCAGAAGATATATTAAGTTAAAGATCCTGTGAGTGTGCAGCTCTGACAAATAATGGAATTTTAGTAAATGGTAACTGCTGTCCTTAAAAATTCTTGAGAGTAGAGACATTTTGTTCAGAGGTTTCTAAATCAGCTCATTTATCTTCTTTCTCACATCACCTTTCAAAATCCAAAAGGTGCCTGCATTGTCCATCCCATCTAGCCTATCAGTGGACTGCTTTGCCCCCTATCATAGTTTGAATATGAAGTGTCCCCTAGTGACTAGTGTGTTGAAAGTTTAGTCCCCGAAGCAGGACTATTCAGAGTTTGGTCTTTTGGGATGTAATTGAATCATGAGGATTCTGACCTCATCAATGAATTAATCCACTAAATGGACCACTGGGAGGTGGTGGAAACTGTAGGAAGTAGAACCTAGTTGGTAGGAGTCAGTCCCTGGGGAAATTTCATAAGCACAGGCCTGGACCCTTTCAGGTTCACCAGATTCTACTGGTCCTAAACCTCAACCATGGCACCTGCGTCAACTCAGCACCAATTTTGTGTTCATATTTTTGCTTCAACTTTAACTTTCTCCTTCAGTATTTCTATTTGCCAGGATACTATATACATAGGGAAGGACAGGTTCTCTTCCACCTCCATCCTCGTGGGTCAGCTCTTTGACTTCTTCCCCTCAGTGTTCCTTTATTTTAAGAGAAAGAAATAAGATCTCATTTCTCCTTGTTGTGAATTAAGACATTTGCTTCAAATTGGGAGAATTGGCTGTTGAGATGCTTAGGTAGCACTCAGAATCTGATTTAGCACTGAGGATATTTTGTGTTATTTCCACCCAGTGAGTAATTTTCACTCACAAGGGCATATAAAAGCGTGTGCTCATGGTGCATGTTTATTCTGGCATTCCATGTCCTAATAACCCATGGCTTTACTTTGATCTAAATGAAAACTTCCATAGATTTTACAAGTGATCAAACTACAGCAGGCATGGCAAAAATGCTGCTAATCTTATTGGTGGAGAAAGCCTTGAGAGCTTTCTTGGAAAGAAGACTGGAAGAATACAGTGGCTAATGAGGGATATTGGCTCTGAGTGAAAGGAGAGGCTTACCTGCCATTTGTTTCGCTGTTCTATGGGTAGGTGATTTGCCAACGAAATCAGAGCCCTCTGTATTTCCACACTATACCTTGCTCCTTTGCTTGGATCCTGTCACTCCCTCCTCTGGGCATGTCCTTTATCCCTGCCTTTCTTTTGTTATTTCATATGCAGCCTTCTCCAGGAAGCCTATCCTGAGACCTTCAAGCCACTATAATCTAAAAATTTTATTTTTAAACTGCTGTTTAATTATTGTGAAAATAAGTTCAACTCATTCTAATTATGGAACAACTAGAAAGTAGAGAAATACACAAAGAAACAGAAATATGGCATTAATAATTCACCACTCCATAATAGAAAGAAAACGTAATTTTATAATGTTTCCTTTTCAGCCATTTTCTTTGCATTTTTCATATGGCAATTATAAAGTATATTCAATTTTGCATTTTCCTGTCAGGAATGGTTCCATTCCCTCAAAAATTACCCCCCAATTTTTTAAATGTTTATATAATATTTCATGATATGCCTCCTGGATGACTCTTATGCTTCTGATGTTGAATATTTGGCTCCCCCCCATTTCCTTTTAGTGTAGAATACTAAGATTAGCATCTTTGTGTATTTTTGGAATTTTTTTAAGGACAGATTTCTAGAAATGCAAAAACTAACCAGAATTTGACAAATTTAAAGACATCTGATGTATCTTGTCAGTGTCTTTCAGAAAGTTTATTTTTCTAACCAAATTTATATTCCCTCCTACAGGATATGAGACCACAGGATTGTTAGTTAGCCTCTATTATTGTAAGAAATACTGGAGATAAATCTATATATAATAAAAAAAAAGGTTCTTGTTTTAGATTTTAGTCCAAAACTGATTATCTGTGTTATTTTGTACCTGTAAAGAGGTAGCCCATCATGGCAAGAGCACATAGTAGAGCAAAATTATTCACCTCAACCATTAGGAGACAAAAAAGGAAGAGGAAAGGACTGGGGTCCCACTATCCCTTTGAGGGCACACTCCATTGACCTAATATCCTCATACTAGGTCTCACTTCTCAAAAGTTCTACCATCTCCCTATAGTCCTATGGGCTAGGGACCAAGTTTTTTACTCATAGGCCTTTGGGGGATTTTCCAGATCAAAACTGTATCAAGGGTTAAATATCTTTGCTTCATTGAGCAGAAACAAGTATTTTTAGTGTTATTTCCATGCAAAGGGTATAGTAGGTGGTCAGCACAGTATCTGGCCTGTTGCACACCTTGTAGACTGGCCCTCTTGGTCTGATGCTGCACTCCAGTTCTTATGGCTGAATTATGCTATGAAAGGAAATGGATTTTGCTAGGAGTTCTATATACTAAAGGAAATGCTGTGATATACTAAAGGAAATGCTGTGCTTGCCCCCAGACACAGTCACTTGGGGCATCCTCCCTCATCTTTGGGAGTAGTGCCTATGACATGGTTTTCTGGTCCCCTTGACCCAGGATGTATGCTCTGGGGAGTGGGCCAGCACAGCCTTTGATGTAGATGGCTCATGAATTATTGTCATATTGGGACAGTCCATCTCTGCAGTGACCATGACAGGGATGTGGTAGGAACAAACCCTTTTCTGATTTGGAGATGCTGTTCTCCTCTTCAGCTTTTAAAGATGTAGGATGTATTATATATACATATATATTTTTTTTTCTAAAGGAAATTCTTGTAGAACAATCCCAAGCTTTCTTGACTGGAAAGAAATGTTCTCATAGAGTTGGATATGTCTATTTGGAAAGTTCTGTTAGGATAAAGTAAGCAGATGAAAATATACCCATCACAGACATTTCCCCTTTTTGTTGCTGTTCCCAAGGTGCACCAGGTGCATGGTCGGACCTGCTATAAAGTCTTAGCCAGTGTCCCTGCTTCTCACAGTCTCCCTGGGACAAATGCTTTTTCTGCAGGTGGAGAGAAGGGAAAAGGGCTCTTTAGACTATCAAACCCTGAGCCAGGCATGCGCATACCAGTAATCCCAGCAACTCTGGAAGTTGAGGCAGAAGGATCACAGGTTCAAGCTAGTTTCAGGAAGTTAGCAAGGGCCTAAGCAACTTAGCAAGACCTTGCCTAAATATAAAACATTATAATGACTGGGGATGTGGCTCAGTGGTTAAGCACCACATGTTTCAATCCCTGGTACAAAAAACAAAACCAAAAGAACAATTAAGCCACACCTTAGTTCAACCCTAGCTGCAAAGTGATGGTTGAAGTGCTTAAAGATCCCTTCCTTCCTTCCTTGGTTTTTTTCTAGACTAGCAACAGATTTGGGAATTTCAAACTTAATTTGTAGGCCACATGCATCTCCCTGTTCCAAGGGAGTCTATACACCTGATCTTGTTGTCACTTGCCCTGGAAAAAGGGCAAATGATTAGGAGGCTTGGACCCCTTGCAGTGTTATTTGTTTGTTTTGTCTAGTGACTGTTATATGAATAGGCCTTTTGATTTAAGAGTGTGTATATTTTTAATGAATCAGAGTGGTTTATGATGAACTGGCACCGTCTCCTTTATCAAATTTTAGTAGTAATTTACAGTCAATTAATAAAACTTGGTCTCTGACTGTATGGACTATCCATTATCAGATGACAAACCTCTTGGATGCAGTATTCTTCCTGATGAACAGGACCATACTTGCACTTCCCCTAGTGTCTAAGCCTCCCAGCTCCTATTCCTCATAGGTGGTCTACCCCAGATCCTATGTCTGCAGGTGCCCAGGCCTACTGTAGTCACCTCAGGTTGTTACTAGATACAAACAGTGATAAAACAGCATCTCTTCCTCAGTTTCCCTAGGAAATTCTAGGGTTTCATTATTTTGAAGTACAAACAGCAGAACCCATGATGTATGCTGGGTTTTTTTCATCATTTGTCTACTTCCCTTTAATCTGTCACAGCAAAGGTCTGATAATGATGAAATATATTTCCCAGAAGTCTGTATGTGGAGACTTGAGCCATGAGCAATGTGGTAAACCTGAGCATAGCCCTGATAAAAGTAAAGACATGATTAGAGGCCATTAGATGTCATATACCTGAGAATTAACCAAACTTGCTCACCCACATGTTGCACATCTTCTTAGATGGACTGAACTGAGCAGCTGACCTGTTTAGGAATGTGTAACTCATCTGAGTGCTAAATATTATGTCTGCAACTAATGTAGGTTCCTGCAAGTGATGACAAATATGCATCTTGATGGCAATGTGAAAAAACAAATAAGGAGGCCACACAGGGATTCTGTAAACAGAAGGTGTCAAATGTAGGTACCTACAGGGCTCAGGAGGTGACATAAATATGCACATCCAGCTAAGCTGTATCTATTAGGCAGTAAAGGGGTGCACAGTACAATACAAGAGGTTTCACATGTGAGAGGTATGGCAGGCAGATGAGGGGGTGTGGGAAATTAAGCAGCTAATTATTGGCAGGTTTTTGGATTTTTTAGAAAAACCGTTTGACATCAAGATTTTTGGGAAAAGTTTCCATATCATAAAACTATTGCAGGTTAGACAAAATATATCCATTGGTGATTAATTGGGAATGACCATTCCAACTCAATTTCCAGTAGGGTCTGTCAATCTAGTCAGGGTTTGAATGATTGGCACTCTTAGTTCTGTGTGTACAGAGGCATTTTCTTGAATTTCACATGAGTCGTCATAACTTCCCAGAAGTTGGCACAGTTTATTGGTATGCAAAGGCTTATGTTTAAATTATAGATCCCTATACTTAAATGTCAAAGAAGTACAGAGTATCTCTATTAAATTAGTCAAAATATCCTTTAGTGTCTGTGTGGACAATCATTTGAAAGCATCAGAGGCTACCAGGCTTGCTTCTCTTCATACCCATCCTTCCCTCAAGGGACAAGGTCACCTTGGTCCTCCCAAGATCTTATTATCCCTGGCTTCACCAGAGTCTTTTTAATCTCTCTTCCCAGCCTCAAAGTTGGGACAGGATTGGAACTGAATGTGAGCAGTAATTAGATGAACACAGTAGAATCAGTACCCAACCTACCTGAATTTCCCAGAGTCTGCATTTCCCAAGTCGTTACAACTCATATGGGCTGTTAAAATCCAAGTGGAGAAGAGGAACTAATTCAGACCGAGCTGGTCACCAGAGACTGCTCGCCCCTCAATCAGTACAGCAGCTGGTGAAACACTGACTGACTCAGTTTGATCCTTTCTGCCACTTAGAGACCAACTGCACCTACAAAGCTCTGTTGGCCTGAGAGCAGCTCCTCTTAGCATCTCTGCTGTGGAGGAGGGGGCAGACTCCCTCTCTCATCTATGAGGAGGTCAGACTGTAGCAATTTTGGACAAACAGGCAGAGAAACAGAGTTGGGAATCTAAGGCATCTATCCCTACAATCCTGTCAGGATCCTCCTACACTCTCCTGTGAATGAGCAAGAGCAATCAGGAGCTATGCTCTGTATGTAAACTGGGATGATCCCGTGGCATCTCTGCTCTGGAGGAGAGAACAGCGTTCCCCCCTTCTAGCTGAAAGTAGTGTGATCTGCACCCATTTTGAGCATAGGCAAGGTGGGTGGAACTTTGTATTGGACCATTATTATCATCACTTGGATCCCTCTAAGACCCCAGAACAAATTCAGCAGGAATGGAGGTGAGAACCTACACCAGTTAGCCTGTCGGACAGTTAAAACAGATATAATTGGATCAGGGAGTGAACGGATTGCCTGAGGGCAAACCCTTCCTCTACCCATGCAAGTCTCATCTCAAGCCACCAGACTGGGTCAACATTCCAAGATAATTGGTCAGACTTTACTAGTGAGCAGCAGGGCCGCTTCAAGTCCATACATCAGAGTTTGAATTTTTTTTTAAAGTTTGTGTATTTGTTTGTAATAAGTGTTGCTGTGGACCTGTTTCTTCTTTCTACTTACTTATTTCTTACCTTTCCCTTGAACACTGACTTTAATGTAAATATTAGTATTCACCACACCACCTGAGGCTAGGGCTGCAAAGCCCACTAATATACCCACATCTTTCCTTCTCCAGCAATAGCCAAACACTATTCTTCTAATGCTCACCCCGCCCCAAACATCACCCCAGTCTCTCCCTCTCTCTCTCTCTCTCTCTCCTTTTTAACTTTTTATTTTATTTTTTTATTTAGATTTTAAAAAATATTTGATAATCAGATTATTCTTACAGTATATCTATACTTGCTGTGCTCCAGCTTCATAATCACAAGACTGTCTACCTTCCTACCTTAGTTCTTTACTCTCAGAGGTCTGTGAGCTTAATGTCAATTTGCTCCATCTAACAATAATTGCTAACCACATCTTTCCTTCCATGGATGATAACTAATAGTGCATCGACTACAAAAGGAACAGATTAATCAGTTCAACAGTGTTTATTGTGTGCTTTAACTGAACATATTGTCCATTTATCCTTATTGAGGGCCTTAATGGAAACTGATGTGAATGCCAAATTTGATAATGCTTGGTTGCTTTTAATCCAGTTATAGTCTGATGGTTAAAAGTGTTGTAACCAAAGATAGTTCCTAATCCTACCATTCCACTCCTAGGTGGTGATTAACATGGTAACAATCTCAGAAGGAACAAAATACCTAGTTTAACACTGTTTATTGTACCCATTGGCTCCTCTTGTTGTCTTTTTTCCTGTATCTTTAGTGGTATTAGAAATTGCAACAGCCAATAATTAACCATAGATTGGAGAGCCTGCTGTTAATCCCAGCTTCCCAAATTGCACCCAGCCCAAGTTACCGAAGAGACAAAAACCCCACAACACAACAACATCCCCACAGCAAAATAACCAAAGAGCGCTCAAAGGCCCTACTCCCCAGCTGTAAAATGAAGTAAAAGGTAAGCAATTCTCCTCTTCAAACCCTCAACTCCCCAGCCAAGGAGTCCATGGATAGGGTCCTAGATGAAGACCTAGAAAAAAGTATCAACAATCTGATTATTAAAACAATCAAAGAATTAAAAGAAGACTTAAGGAATGAAATAAGAGAGAAATTACAGGAGCTGAGAGACCACTTTAATAAAGAGCTAGTCATTCTGAAAAGAGATGTAGCATATCTCTTAGAACTGAAAAACAAAGTCAACCAAATTAAAAGCTCAATGGAAGGTATTAATATCAGAGTAAACTCAATAGAAAATAGAACTTCATCTCTCAAAGAACGAGCATCAGATAATGAAGACAGGATGAATAATCTTGAATGCATGGAAGCTAGACAAGAAAATGTACAGAACATGATCAGAACTTCCAAGAAGTATGGGATGAAATCAGAAGAAATAACCTGAGAGTAATTGGGATAGGGGAGAACATAGAACAACAAACTAATGGCATAAAGAACTTCTTGATGAGATAACTGAAGAAAATTTCCCTCATATTAGGATTGATCCCAAAATTCAAATTCAAGAGGCCTATAGGACACCAAATAGACCTAATCAAATGAGAAACTCACCAAGACACATCATATACAAAATAAATAACAGAGAATTCAAGAAAAGAATTTTAAGGGGCTGGAGCAGTGGCTCGGTGGTTATGGCGCTTGCCTGGCATGCACAACTATACCGGTTCAAACCCCAGCACCCATGTACACAACTAAGTGTCGGAGCAATGAAAGCCATGTGAAAAAAAAACTCAATAAAGATTAATTCTCTCTCTCTCTCTCTCTCTCTCTCTCTCTCTCTCTCTGTTGTTCTCTCTTAAAAAAAAAAAAAACAAATCACATTCAAGGCAAACCAGTAGGGATTACTGTGGATTTCTTATCTCAGACAATAAATGCCAGGAGAGCACAGAAAGATATTTTTTCAAAAATTTTTTCAAAAAAGAACTTTCAGCCTGCAAAACTCAGCTTTAAATATGTTGGGGAAATAGCATACTTCCATGATAAGAACAAGTAAGCAACATACGTGAACACAAAACCAGCTCTACAGAGAATACTCAAAGACAAACTTCAAACAGAGAAACAAGCTAAAAACTCCCAAAGCTCATAAACAGAGGCAAATCAATAAAAAAAAAAAACATAACTCACAGAAAGATATCCAAGATGGCACAAAATAAGGCAAAGGTCACATTGCCAGGGATCCAAAATAACATATTTATTCTAATGCTGAATGTGAATCGACTCAATTGCTTCAATCAAAAGACAGGAATTAGCAGAATGGGTAAAAAAAATCAAAGTCCAGCAATATGCTGCTTATAAGAGACATGTCTCACAGCCAAAAATAGGCACAGATTGAAGGAGAAAGGTTGGCAAAAAAAACCAAACCAGGCATATAGCCCAAGCGAGTGTTGCAATACTTATATCTGACAAAGTTAATTTTGACCAAAAATTAGTCAGAAGGGATAAAGAAGGTCACTACATCATAGTAAAAGTAATACTACATCAAGAAGATATAACAATAGTTAACATTTATGCCCCCAATTACAACCCTTCTGGATGTGTGGAACTAAAGGCATTAAACCACTTACCAACTTCAATACAATAATACTAGAGGACTTTAATATACCACTATCAACTGTAGACAGATCATCAAAGCAAAAAATCAATAAAAATATCTCTAACCTAAACAACTCTATCAAGCAATTGGACTAAACAGACATTTACAGAATACTATCACAAATCTGCTCAGTTTACCTTATTCTCAGCAGCACATGGATTCTTCTGCAAAATAGATCATAAGCTAGTCCACAAAGGTAGTCTTAGCAAATACAAATAGCAAATACAAATGTAATCCCACGTATCCTGTCAGACCACAGTGGTATGATCTTAGCAATTAACGGCAAGAAAAACAACAGAAAGTGCATAAATAGTTGGAGATTGAATAATACCTTCTTAAAGAAAGAATAAATCAAAGATGAAATGAGAATATAAAACAAGAAATTCTTGGAAACAAATGAGAATAATGACACAACATGTCAAAATCTCTGGGACAGCATGAAAGCATTCTTAAAAGGCAAATTTATAGCACTGAATGCCTTCATCAAAAAATCAGGAGAGAGCCCAAATAAATAAACTTATGGTCCAACTCAAATCGCTAAAAAAAGAGGAACAATACAATCCCAAACCCAACAGAAGGCAGGAAATAACCAATATCAGCGCTGAAATCAATGAAATTGAGAACCGAAAAGCAATACAAAGAATCAACAAAACAAAGAGATGTTTCTTTGAAAAAGTAAATAAAATTGACAGACTCCTAGCCAACCTCACCAAAGGAAGAATGAAGTGAACCAAATCAACAAAATCAAAGATGAAAATGGAGATATCACCACTGACTCAACCAAAATCCAGAGAATTATTAGAATTTTTTTTGAAAAGATATACTCTTCCAATTTTGATAATCTCGAAGACATGGGCAAATACCTAGCCACATATGACATTCCCAGATTAACACAGGAGGACATTGAAAATCTAAACAAACCAATCTCAATTAGCAAAATTGAAATAGCAATCAAAGGCCTTCCAAAAAAAAAAAAAAAAAAAAAAAAAAAAAAAAAAAAAAAAAAAAAAAAAAAAAAAAAAAAAAAAAAAAAAAAAAAAAAAAAAAAAAAAAAAAAAAAAAAACCCGGGACATGATGGATTCTCAGCAGAGTTCTACCAGACCTTGCAGAAGAATTAGCACCTCTCCTTTGTGAGCGATCCCATGAAATTGAAAGGGACAGAACCCTCCTGGATACTCTTTATGAGGCAAATATAACCCTGATACCAACACTGAACAAAGAAACATCAAGAAAAGAAAACTACAGACCAATTTCTCTGATGAACATGGACTCAAAAATCCTTAATAAAATTCTAGCAAACCATATCCAAAAATAGATTAAAAAGATAATACATCAAGATCAAGTGGGCTTCATTCCAGGAATGCAGGACTGGTTCAACATACGCAAATCAATAAATGTGATTCAGCACTTAAACAGAATTAAAGACAAATCCTGGGGCTGGAGTGGTTGCTCTGGTTACTGTGCTTGCCTGGCATTTGCAAGGATGCAGGTTCAAACCCCAGCACCATGTATACAACGAAGTGTCAGAGCAATGAAAGCCACTTGAAAAAAATAAATAAAATTGATTCTCTCTCTTTCTGTCTCTCACTGTCCCTCTCTTTTAAAAAAATGACAAATACCATATATAATCATCTCAATTGATGCAGAAAAGGCCTTTAATGAAATTCAACATCTATTTATGCTCAAAACTGTGGAGAAGATAGGGATAAAAGGAACATATCTTAATTTTTTAAGAGCCATTTATGACAGACACATAACCATTACTATACTTAATGGAGAAAGACTGAAAGCATTCCCCCTAAATTCAGGTACAAGACAAGGCTGTCCAATCTCCCCACTCTTATTCAGTAT
Source organism: Aplodontia rufa (assembly GCA_004027875.1). NCBI lineage: Eukaryota > Metazoa > Chordata > Mammalia > Rodentia > Aplodontiidae > Aplodontia > Aplodontia rufa. Next base: position 13,618 of record PVKS010010314.1, on the reverse strand, counting down.
AGTCCTAGAAACCCTAGCCAGAGCTCTCAAAACAAGAGAAGGAAATGAAAGAATTTGAATAGGAAAAGAGGAAATCAAGCTATCTCTATTTGTCAGTGACATGATCCTATACCTTGCAGACCCAAAAAGCTTTATCAGAAGACTTCTAGAGCTTATAAATGAATTTAGCAAAGTGATTAGTTACAAGAACAACACTCACAAATCAATAGCTTTCCTATACTCCAGCAAGAATTCTGCCAAAGAAGAAATCAGGAAATCCATCCCATTCACAGTATCTTCCAAAAGTATAAAATACTTGGGCATTAATCTCACAAGGGATATAAAAGACTTCTACATTGAAAACTGTCGAACATGAAAAAAAGAAATTGAAGAAGACCTGAGAAAAATGGAAAAACATTTCATGTTCTTTGCTTAGGCAGAATCAATATAATTAAAATGGCCATTCTGCTGAAAGCCCTGTACAGATTCAGTGCAATCCATATCAAGATACCAATGACATTTTCTTCATGGATATAGAAAAAGTAATTCTAAAATTCATTTGGAATTACAAGAAACCCAGAATATCAAAAACATTACTTAGCAATAAAGATGAAACAGGAGTTATCACAATATCTGACCTGAAATTATACTATAGGGCTATAGTAACAAAAAGAGTGTGGAATTGGTATTAAAACAGGGAAGAGGGGCTAGAGCAATGGCTTGTTGGTTACAGTGCTTGCCTGGCATGTACAAGGACACATGTTCGAACCCCAGCACCATGTACAGGATGAAGTGTTGGAGCACCGAAAGCCAAATGAAAAACTAAATAAAACTGATTCTTTCTCTTTCTCTTACTTTCCCTCACTCTCTTTATTAAAAAAAAAAAAAGAAAGAAACAGACATGATCCAGTGGAACAGAGTAAAAGATACTGAGACAAATCCCCAAGTCTTTAGCCATCTGATATTTGACAAAGCGGGCAAAAATACAGCGTGGAGGAAAGACAGCCTATTCAACAAATGGTGCTGGTTGAATTGGGCAGCCATTTGCAGACAACTGAAATTAGATCCTTATCTCTCACCCTATGCAAAATCAAATCGATCTGGATCAAAGAACTAGGAATTAAATTGCCATAATATAATTGCTAGAAGAAAAAATAGTATCAAAACTCTACCACATCTATGTAGGCGCTTCCTTCCTTAACAAGACTCCCATAGTGCAAGAATTAAAACCTAGAATCAGTGGGATACCATTAAACTGAAAAGCTTTTGCCCAGCTAAAGAATTATTCAGGGTTGATCCTACAGAAGGAGAGAAAATCATTGCCTTCTACACCTCTGACAGGAGACTAATATCCATAGTATACGAAGAACTCAAAAACCTGAACACCAAAACTGCAAATAATCCAATCAATAAATGGGCTAGGGAGCTAAACAGAAACTTTTCAACAGAAGAAGTTCAAAAAGCCAACAAGCATAAGAGAAACTGCTCTACATCATTAGCAATTAGAGAAATGCAAATCAAATTTTCACAGATTCCACCTCACTCCAGTCAGAGAAATGAATAATGAAGAATACAAACAATAACAGATGCTAGAGGGATTGTAGGGAGAAACGAACAATAACACTGTTGGTGGGACTGCAAACTTGTGTACCCCCTCTGGAAAGCAGTGTGGTGACTCTTCAAAACACTAGGGATGGAACCACCGTACGACCCAGCTATCCCACTCTTGGGTATTTTCCCAAAAGAGCTAGAATCATCATACTACAGAATCACAGCTACATCAATGTTTATAGCAGCTCAATTTACAATAGCTAAACTATAGAACCAACTCAGATGCCCTTTTGCTGCATGAGTGGATTAAAAAAATGTGAGATACATACACACACACACACACACACATACACACTGGAGTTCTACTCTCCTGTTAGAATGATATCATGGCATTTTCAGAGAAATGGATGGAAATGGAAAAAAATTATGGTTAGTGAAGTATCCCAATTCCAGAAACTTAAGAGCTGAATGTTTTCTCTAATATGTGGAAGCTAGAGTAAAACTAAGACAGGATGAAAGTTAGCTAAGTTTAAGTAATAAACTCACCATAATTGAAATTTCACATAAGCTAGGGTGAACCATAACTATGAAGGCTGGGGGAGAACGGGGGGGGGGGGATGGGAGCAGGGAGGGGATCGAGGGACAAGGGGTATTATCAATACAATACAGCTAGGGACCCTCAACTCCCATGAGAAGCCTAACATACACAGGCAGGCAGAGAAACTCAGAAATTTAAAAAATTAATATACATGTATATGTTCATTTCCAGTTATAGCATGGGGGTGTTACAGAGGAGACATAAAGATCAGGAATGGATGAGCAGGAAAGATCCTGGCCTTAACATACTATGTCATGTCAGTATCCATGTATGAATGAATATGTAATAGCAGTTCTCTGAAATATGTAAGACAGTGTTGAACAAATACAAAAAATATCCAGGGCGGAGGGATTATGATGTGCCTGGCCCTTTGTTCGTTGGAACAGTTGGCATAATGTTAGTCAAGAGATCTAACTCTGCCCAGTAATCTGAGGTTCTGCTGTTTCATTCATCTGCAAACTGAAGGCTGCCTTTCTCTGTTTCCCAGAGTTTCACTGGGCAGAATACCTGAAACTTTGGCTTGTGGAGGAACTTCCCATCAGATTGAGGATAAAGACCCAAATCCTTGTATGGCAGGACCTTCATCACTCTGTATGTCCTCAACCCTCAAGCCTGCTACAGCCTCTGCTCCACCATTCCCACCTTTACTTTCTGCATTTCTATACCAGGAGCCTTAATTCTAGTTCTTTTTGGTATTTGTTTTTTTGTGGTGGCCAGAGAAGGGGGACACAATATATTATTTTTTTAATCAAATGTTTATTTTGGAATAATTTTAGATTTACAGAAAAGCCACAAAGCTTATGCAGAGCTTCTGTATGGCTCTTATGCAATTTCCACTAATCGAGGATCCTACATTTACCTAAAAAAGAAACTGTTATTGGTTTATTACTTAGTTGAACCAACCCTATGCTTTATTCAGATTTCATCAGTTTTTCCACTAATGTGCTTTTTTTCTGTTCCAGGATCCAATTCAGGATATGGTACTGAATTTAAGCTTAATTCTGTATTTCCTATCACCTCATGGTCCACATGGTAAACACTTAGACCTTTCTCTTTTCCTGAGCATTCTCTTTGTACAAACATTCCCAACTTAGTGAAAGGGAATTCACTAATTAGATGTTGGTTTATGGATGAGACTCCATCTGTGTCTACCTTTCTTGGGTACTGTGAACTCATGACGTAAGTACCAACTCGTGTCTGCTTGCTACTAAGTCCTCAGCTTCTAGTACTGAGTAGTATTTAATATCTGTGAATCTGCTCCAGCAGTTGGATTCAGTAAACCCACTTAATATTTATTTGTTTGTTTTTATAACACATTTTGTTACACAAAGCTTATCACAATTGAATATTTCTCTATTTTGGACATGATTACTCTTCTTTTCCACAGAAAGGCTGCTTCTGAGCTTCTCATTTGGTGATGCTAGCCCTAAAAATCCTCATTTTAACAGAATAGTAATAAAAAATGTTTCAGCGATTTAAGTTGAAAGCACAACATTGGTATGTGGCTCTTGCACCTAGTGCAAGGAATTTACAAATGTCTTTTTATTTTAAAACATGCAAAAGAAACTGTCTCTGGGCAAGGACCATGATAGGCAAGAAACCATTATATATTGTCAAGTGAAGTTAATAACTGATGTTTACAGTGATCTCCTCAAACATCAGCCAGCCTTTTTTTTTTTTTTTTTTGTCATTTTTCTTCAACTGACTTCTTTGTAATTGTTGGTGAGGAACTGGCTTTGAGCTCCTTGTCACAGTTCATCAATAACAGAAAAATTCTATTTTAGGAATTAAAACATGCCACCTCCCATGCCACCCTCGTCCATTCCAGGTCCTTCTGTTCTTTAGGAATTTCTGTAATTATAGTTTATGCTATAGTTAACAGAGGATACCCCAGCAGCATTCAGTAAAAACGTCATTGTTGAATCGGTGACTCCTTTTCAACGACATTCACAAAATCTCCAAGGAGAACATCATCATCAACTTCTGAGCAACTTTGCAGAATTTTCTCAACTTCTATAAAGATCCTTTTACACCTGCTTTCATAGCAGTGGTCATTGCAGAAATTTTGAGTATTCTTTGAATAATTTGTATACCAGTTTTCTTGATGTTCATGAACTGGAGTCTAAGGCTAAAGTACACCAAAGCAGAAGACAACCCCTTCTTACAAACAGTGCCTTCTTCAGCAGCATTCAGGGCATCTGTAACTCCATCTCTCTTTTCATTTACCTAGATGATACTTGCCCCACTGACCCCTCTGCACACCTAGTTCTGTCAGCTTGAAGGCACACTGCTGAAAACTAGTATATATGTGACATTTGTCAGAATAGGAGCAGGTGGTTTTTAGGCACAGCTGATCCCCAGTTGAGCTCTGTCAGGTTTGTGACCATTGTGACCCACAAACCCAACTCCAACTACAGTCACATGTGCTTAATTTTTCCCGTCACATCGGGTGTGATCACACCTGTGTTTCTCTTAAGGCAAATTCAGCTATGCATGCTGAATCGGAAAGAGGAACAGTGGAAAATACACTTCTTCTTTCCCAGCCAGTACACTTCTGGGTGTTTCAGTCCTGATAAGTGTCAGGTGTATGGTGCTCTGTGATGCAGTGATGGGACACTGAAACCAGGAGATGGGAACTGACTGGCAGCAGCACATTCTCCCACTTTGGAACACCAGGATATGGAATGGCCAGTAGGATGACCCTCCTGATGAAAGAGTGTTTTCTTCTAACAGAGCTCATCTGGTGCCCCATCAAAGAAGTGGTAGTCATGGGAAATGTTGATCGTAGGTAACAAGTTGATTTCATTTCTAAAAATCACCTTAAGTAAAATAATACATGCATATATGTAGAAAAATTCAAAACTAAAAATATCAAAGCTTCAAGCTAAAGATAACAGCAGGCTTGCTAAAGATAATCTGCCCTTTATGCCTTATTATGTGTTCTGTTTCTCAGAGGCAACTACTTTCAAATCTTTTCTCTGGTTCTTTTAATATTTACCTCCAAATTTTAAAATTCTATACCTTTACTCATAACTCTTAATTCAACAATGTTAGACATTATCTTTTTAATCTCTCTTCCTCTATCCTCTCAGTAAATTTGATTATGTCAGAACATATACAATAAAATGCTATATATATGAGTATAGATGTATGTGTATGTATAATGTATATGTAAAATTTTGTTATATCATTACTGAGTATCTTATCATCACTATTTAAATTTTGTTGACTGTTGAGGTATGTAGAGTACACATTTTACTTCTTCTATTGTACAACCTTTTTGTTTTTCCTTGAGTTCAAAATGGCTACATATTTTCATTAGCTTAGTTTATTTCTTATTTGTGGCTGAGTTCTCAAGGCCTGTACCAATAGTTACAAATCCTCCAACATAATTTTCCAGAGTTAAATGTTAGATTATATCTGCCAATTCTAGTTCCACCTCTGGTGAGATCCTTCCTGAAATCCTCCATTCATCCGTGCCAGCTGGGGCTGTGTTCTCTTTGGGAGGACCTAAAGAAAATTTTCCATCACATTTCAGTGTCACAAAAACTATTTGCTTCTCCTATATTTTTTACTTCATGTGATGGATACTGATACTGTGATGTTGTGACTGAAGGTGTTTCCTATTTTGCCTTCATCCCAGGCAACCTTGGAGCCACGTATAGGGCCATCTCCTTCCTCCACCAGCATTACTGCCTAACACCACCCCAGATTTGCCATTTTATGTGTTTACTTTTTCCCATTTTCATCATATTTCCCTTCCCTTGTTTCTCTTTTGGTCAGTTGTTTTTTTTTTTTGTTGTTGTTGTTGTTGTTTGTTTTTTTTTAGAATGACAGAGAGAGAAATAATTAATTTTTATTGGGTTTTTCACATGGCTTCTGTTGCTCTGACACTCAGTTGTGTACGTGGGTGCTGGGGTTTGAACCTGTGTGCTTGCGCATGGCAGGCAAGTGCCATAACTGCCAAGCCACCGCTCCAGCCCCTGTTTTTTTTTTTAACAAATATATTTTATAAATTAACACAAAAAAATGCATGCTGGGTTTTTCTTATATTTTTAAAATGCTTTGAGATATAATTTGCATACCATCATCAAACCCATTTTAAAGTGTACAATTAAATATTTTTAGTGTATTCAAATGACTGTGTAACTATCACCACAATTTTATTTTAGAGCATTTTGTTCCTCATAAAGGGAATTCTGTTAACATTCACTCCTTTGCCCACTTTTGATGGGTTGTATTTTTATTATTAAGTGATGAAATTTCTTTAACAAGGTTCCTTATCAGCTATATGATTAACAAATACTTTTTCCCATTCATGGTTGTCTTTTCGAAATTCTCCTCTTCCTTTTTCTTCTCTTTCATGGAACCCTGGAACTCATGCATGCTGAGCAGTTGCTCTACCACTAAGAACTATACTGCAAACCCTTTTTTTTTTTTTAACTTTCTTGATGATATTGTTTGCAGCCTGCAAGTTTTATATTTTGAGTACTTTATCTGTTTTTGTCTTTTGTTACTGTTATATTTGATGTTATGTCCTTTCCTTGAATTTTTAATTTGTATTTATTTCTGTAAATGTCCCCAGACCCTAAAACAAAGTCATTTAGCAATGGCATAAACCCTGTCCTAATGCTATGTGAGTAGTGAATTCAACAGTAAATTCTTTGCCTGGATGTCTTTGTAGAGTGAAGCCATAACAACACAATAAAGTGGCCTTCAGTTCAGTAGCTTTTACCATATCCAACAACTGCAGCAGAACAGCATGCACAGTGTCTGGAGAGATAGGGGTTGCAGATAGAACCTGGAATAAGGTTAATCCTTGAGCCTGATAAAGAACAGAACCTGCAGGAAACTTGCAACCCAGGTGACCTCCCGGAAGGTGGAAGGATTAGTATAGGCACAAGATATCCTCACCAAACAGTTCTAGACCAAACACAAGGCCAGAATGGCAGTTAATTTGTTTTACAAGCTAAACAGAATCTCTTGAGTAATGAGAAATTTGTACTATCATTTCTATAAGAAAATGAGCACTAAATCATAAATTATTAATAACTTGGGAATGTAATTCATTAATGTTCTTTTCAATAGCTATTTTATAAGGGTCATGTGTGTGTGCATGTGCATAACGTAAATACATTATATATATATATATAATATATGGGCACACACATGTAAATATACACAAACACATAGCAGATCTGTATATGTATGTATGTATTTACAATGTATTTATCCATTTATCTCAGTTACGGTCAGCATTGTTGCCTTAACAGCCGTTTATTGAAGCTGTCTGTGACCATCATTGTTGCAGGTCCAAGATTGGGAGGCACACTATTCCAGGCACTCTGTCCTCCCTCAAGACCTTACAGTCTGTCAGGGGTGAACATCAACTCTGTTGAAGCCAGGGTCTATGTCAGGCTGTCAGCTATTCATGGCAGGGCTGATTGTCTGGTTATGAATTATTCACATCCTTTGTTTCTCTTCCTTTCAGCCTAACATTTGCCCATTTCACAGCCTGTTAGTTTTGTTTTAAGGACAGGCAGAGAGGGAGAGGAATAGGAAGAAACACTTTGGTTTATTTGAAGCTTTTTTATAAAAAGGTGAATTCAAAATGAAATGGCCTTCTTAAATCATGTGGTGATTTCATCTATACTGACCTCATTCCTTATTTTCATAGATAATTGATTTTAATGGTTTTCATTAAAATTTAAACCAACTATATCCATTCATTTTGTATGAATGTATGAATATAGTTGGTTTAAAAAAGAAATGAATAAGATTTGTGAGTCCTGCTTCCTCCCCAATCTATTCTTGAGCATAGACCTTCTCTGCAAAGGTGAATACTGTTAAGTTTCTTGTGCAGCTGTCTGATTTTCTTTTTAATTTGTTTACTCAAATATTTTGTTAAAAGTACAGATGTGATCAAATTATACACAGTGTTCTACATCTTGTTTCTTCTTTTTTTTTTTTTAGAGTTTTTGCTTGGAGATATTTTTATATCAGCAGTACAAAACCACTGCATGCCCCTTGGAGTTACAAAGTGTTTTATTCTTTTATATGAATGATCATGACTCCTTTTAATCAGTTCTGTTTTGATGGACAGATAGTTTCTAGCTTTTTGCTGTGACACACAAAGTTCTTGTGAAACTTTTAGGTAAATGTCTTTTGCTTCCTTCCAGGTTTAACTGGTTGATTATTATGTTTTTCTTGAAAGGTTCAGTTTACGGTGATTCTCAGCTGGGCTGTGGAACAGTGAGGCTTTGCATTATAGAGAGCTTCATATTGTGTTGTTTGGGTTTAGCCTGGTAGGAAAGGCTTGTGTTCAGATTTTGAGATCATATTTGAGCATTAAGTTAAACATTATGTCCAATTTAGAAATATGTCTGAACAAAATATTGGATTTGCTTTTTATTGATTTGTAATGCTTTGGAGACGGGAGGGAAATTGGCTAAATCCTCACTTGGACTTCAAGAACAACCAGAGGTAGTAGTTTGGGTGGAGAAGCAAGTTCCAAGTAGGAAACAAATAGCTTTCCAAAGTACAGAGAGCATGATGAGCAATAGTATTTGTGAATAGCTGCCCATTTTGGTTTGTTGTGAAATTAACTTTGCAGTATTTGTGTTCTGGAAACATTTTTGCAATGAGATGGGTCTGGAGACATTGTCTCTAGAATAGCTTAGCAGTAAGAGTTCTCTTCCACTTCAGCTGTACTGCCAAGGCAGCACACTTGGGTCTGGCTTTGGCAGAGATGCCCTACGCTTTCTCTCTTGGAGCTCAGAGTTGCTATTTTGCACTGGCTGGTAGAGAAAAATAAGGGATGTGGGTACAGGATATGGGCTCTCGTTCTTCTTGGCCTTTACCCCCATCTGGTATAACATTTGTTACTTATTAGTACTCAGTAAGTGGGTTTTGGGATAATGAATTTCTGTGGGTGGTTTGAGATGTGAATTTTTGTCTCAGTGGTTTGGAGTAGTTGAAGTGGGAAGAAAGAGTGGGGCTGTCAGAAAGTGATTGTTTCTGGGCTGGGAAAGGGAAAACAGACTGATGCTTTTACACACATTACCTCATTGAATCTTTTTAAAACATTCTTAGTGAGGTAGATGTTAGTATCAGCATTTAACAGATGTGGATATTAGCAGTATCTAAAAGTGTAATTCACTCATCAGGGGCTTTATTATAGTCATGCTATAATTGTTTTCATTTCCGTAAGTCAACAGGTAACTGGGGAGTGAGTCACTGATTGTGCTTCCTTGCTGTGCTTTGTTTCCTAGCTCAGGTGTTGCTGACCCGAACACAGAGGTTATTCTCCCATGCTTTGGTGGTTGATTGTCTGATGGTTGAATTTGCTTATGCCTAGCCCAAAGTTGGTGCTTCAGTTCTCAGACAGGAGAACCCTGTTGGGAATTATATATAATCTTCCAGGAAAATGGAACATAAAGTTACCTTATCTTACATAATTCTGCTGTCCAGTGGCTTGATAGCTGTTATCTGTTGCATTTGCCTCCTGTAAATTTTCTTACAAGCTCAAGTGCCCAGGGAACTTGTTATAGAGATTCTTCAGTGAGATTCTCTGGGTTCATCTTGTGGTTGAGTGCTCTCCAGATGCTTGGGGTACAAAAATATGTGTTCAGCCTGAGGAACCAGAAAAAGCCACATAGGGCAGAGGGCAGAGCTGACTGAAGGAGGGAGCAGAGGCCAAGAGCTGAAGTTCACCTGGAACCTCTTGGGGCGACCTTTATACACAGGTACACATCAGTAAGGGTTTGTTAGTCAGCTCTTCATTGCTGTGACAAAATACCAGAGATAAACAACTATAAGAAGGGAAAATTTATTTTAGCTCCAGTTCAGAGATTTTAGTCCATGTTCAGTTAGCTCCATTGCTTTGGGGCCTGTGCCAAAACAGCACATTATTGCAGGTAGTATGAGCTAGAGCCAACTGCTTACCTCATGGTGGCTGGGAAGCAGAGACTGAAAGAGATCAGACTCCCAGTATCCCCTTTAAGGACTCCCATGCCTCCAAAGACCTAACTTCCTTTCACTAGGCCTCATCTTCTAAAGGTTCCACCACCTTCTAATGGTGCTAGAGGTTGGTGATCAAACTTTTAGCCTATGGGCTTTTGGAGGTCATTTATGATTCAAACTATAACAAAGGGATTTCTTTGTTATAATTCCAATGTTAGGGAATTAGCTAGAGTGAGGTTGAGAGATTTGGAGTCACCATTGATACTACTGCCAGAAAATGGTTGGCTCCTCTCCTCCAGAAGTTTCTTAGAATTTCTGTGAAATCCTTCAAACTCCTTACACATAACCTCACATCACAAGTGTTTGCTTCCAGGCAATATACCCAACCCCCAATTGTGTTGTAAGAGCTCTGGATTTCACACTGTTCAAATTCCATTCTATTCATTTTCTGTTACAATTCTGGGCAGTTAGTGGTGAATTTCCTGTCCTGCTGAGTGAATCCAGGTGCCTGCCTCAACTGAAATGGATACTACCTGCCTTTTCCTACAGCTGACACTGTGCTTGAGCAATGATGCTCAACCTTTCTGCCCTGATCACTCTCCCCTATGGCTTGGTCAGTTTTCTTCAATATAAACAGTATTGTGTCTGTATCAGTTTTATGGCTAAATCTTACCTCCTTCTGCATACTTTGTCATCATTCTCTCTCATCCCTCCTCTGCTCTAAAAATACATTTAGAGAAACATGGACATTGTTAAATTATGCCTGATATTGTCTGCCTTAGCTGTGCTCCTGAATTCTCTATCCCTGTTGTGCTGAATCTTGCCTGGGTTTTTAATCACTCCCAAGTAAAGCACTCGGGTCCAATCTCCCGACTTCAAGGTGTTTGTTCAAACCAAATCAACATTTCTGAGTAGACAGAAGAGGAAAGAATTCATGAACATTTTCACAGAAATGTTTCCTGCACACCCAACCAGGGTTAGGCACTGGGGTTAAGCAGGTGAATGAGGCCGGGCAGTTAAATTTGAGAGGCTCCAAAAATGCAGCCATGAAGGAGGAGGCCGGTCCCTGAATGATCATAGCCCAGGACCATAGCAGGGAGGAGTATGAAAGAGAAGCTTGTCACGATGGAAAGTACATAGCCTTTGGAAGCTGCAAGGAAATGCACATGCTGGACTTCTGTACAGAGGATAGTCCCTCCACAGTTGGTCTTTCACTGAGCATAATTTCTGACTGATAGTAGGCTCTTCACACAGCATAGCTAGAACCCAATAAGTTAATGTAAGTGAAAATTCATTTTCAGCTGAAGTGCTAGTAGTTATTGTAAAATTCAGAGCCCCAAAGATAAAACTAATAACAGTCTAAAAATTGGGGAAATTTTTATGCAAGTGACACTAAGGGCGAGCTTGTATTGGTGGAAACTGTGAAGGAGGGCATTCTTGGTGGAGATGCATAGACCTGGATCTCTATGGTCAGGTGGATGGAGGATGGTATGATGGTGGTGTTTGGGGGAGAGAAGGGAGGAGACAGACAGGATGTACTGATGGAGTAGGGCTGCAACTTGGCCTCGCAACTCTGCCAGTGAGTCTGAAATTTAACACCTCAGTGAAGCATCAGAGTTCTAAGAGAAAACTAAGAGCACCCCAGACTCTCTGAAGTTGGTCAAAGCCTACCTCCTTTGTGTGATGGAGCCCCAATAGGAAAATGAGAGAGGTTGTCAATGATACAGTGTTATAGTCAGATAGGATGAATAAAATCAGGTATTCTATGGCACAGAAGGGTAATGGTCTTTAACAATAATATATTGTATATCTTGAAATAGAAGATTTTGAATGTATTCACTATAAAGAAATGATAAAAGTTTAATGTGATGAATTTGTTAGCTATCCTGAATTTATCATTACCTAATAAGTATACATGGATAAAACACCAGATTGCAGTTTGTGATAGTATGGTGTCAATTAAAAAACAAAATGATTTTTTTTAAAAAAAGAAGAAAGGTTTTTGTGACCTCAGGGAGTGAGTGGAGAGCCATAACTATTGGGGAGTCCCTGGAGATTTCATGCCTAAAAGTTGATATGCTGCACAGGGTCCTTTCTGGGTATCTTTGACAGAACCCTACATAGCCCATTATGCTTTGCAGCATCTTATGAGAAGGTAGGTGGGCAGACTTGGGGTCAGCAGCTACCCATACCAGGTGCTGGAGGTTATGGGCATTTTCTAGGATGCCAGAGTGATTCTGGTATTGGCTTAGCTCTGCCTTCTCCCCTAGTTTCCATCTGCATCTTCCTTCCAGCAAGCTCACCTTCTGGCCCCTATTACCAGCAAGAATGGTTTCCTTGATGCTAAGGTAGAAAAGTGCTGGGGACAGACAGGACTTGATGACGATGTGAATAGAGTGGGAAGAAGGGAAGCTGGGATTGGCATTTGGCTGGTATGAGGGAGTGGGCAATATACTTATTCCCTAAAATTGAGAGCACTGGGTATACATAGGCTGTCCCGGTCCAGCCGGGTTCTGACCTGAGGGATGGGTTGGGGATGAGAAAGAACACAGGCAGGAGATCCAGATGGAGCCGTCTCTCTTTATTCCAGCGTTTACAACTCCTTTTATACTCCTCCCAAGGAAGCTACCAAGCGTTATGCAGATTTCAAATACTGAAAAACAACTTGGAAACATCTGTGGTGAGCACATTCCTACCCACCCTGATTTTCTTTTGTATCAAAATTAGCAAACTTAACAAAGCACGGCCTAGCAGCCCCTCCTGAAGGAACTTATACAAATAGTAACAAGATCACTCCAGGGCAGCTGATGAAATGGAGTGAAAGTCAGACCCCATCAAGAGGCTATTATGAGGTTCTTATGGGAGGATTCCTACATCTGGTTAGGATTCCATGTAGCAACTAGAAAAATATCACTCTGGCTCAGGAGACTTCCTCTTCTGATGCTGTAAAGCACCCTATTCTAATGTTCTTTCATGGGTAGGATTGGAAAATGTATGGGCCCAGCCAGAATGAGGTCAGAATTGGGCAAACTGTGGAGTGAGCTCAAAAGCAGAAACCCAGTTCTGGGAAAATACAGAGATTGGGACTTTGAATGATAGATGCAGAGATAATGTCATTGAGTTTTTCTTGAGTCAGAGTGAGGCTTTGGGCAGCCCCAACTTCCTTATGTAGCTGCTCACTGGAGGAAGTGAGAATTGGCCCAAGTCATAGGTGACCACCACCAGACTGTGCACCAAAGGATTTAGAAAATTATATGAGGGACAAATTAAGCAGCAGATGATTGGGTTTTTTGGGGGGATGGGGTAGGGGAGGGGTTTTGGTTTTTTGTTTTTTGTACCAGGGATTCTTAACTCTGGCTTAACCCTAAGTCATATTCCCAGCCCTTTTCTTTTACATATATATTTTCTTTTTTTTAATTTTTTTTATTTTTGAGCAACCTTACAAGATTTTAACAAAACAATATAAAATGTGTATAAGATGTGTATATATTCTGGACATTGCAACTGTCCCCAGGAGTGCCCCCCCAA
>PVKS010010313.1:39500-60856 GCA_004027875.1 Aplodontia rufa | reverse complement strand
ATACCAGAGGAAGAAAGGAGAGCAAGCAAAATTAAATGATCAGCCAATGGCCCACCAATGCTTGAGCTCTTCACTAGTCTCCTAGTCTTCTCACTCTCTCAAGCATTCTCCGAACTCTACGATATCTATCTCTGACTCAAGTTTACCAGGCAATTTTTATGTTTGCAATAGAAAAGGACCAATTTAAAGAGAGTCAACCACCTTTGTCTACTTCCACAAATATTAAAACAAGTAGAAGACTGAGAAATATTTCTCCATTTTGTTTGAATTTTATACCTATTTTTCAATGTCCACTTTTCCTTACCCTATGTTATTAGATTCATTAATAAGAAGTTGATAAGGTGAGCTTATTTATTTAGTGATAAACATTTTGTTAGCACTTCTAAATTATTGTGTTATCTGTGTTTAATTAACAAAGATTTCCTACATACATTCTAATTCATGGGAATTTTCACAATAAGATAAAACCAAGATTGATGCACTTGAAGAAATAAAGATCTCTTAACTAATGTCAAAAATAACTGTATGAAAAAATTATAAAGCTGTATTTTTTTATTTATAACAAAAATGATGTAGCAGAAAGATAGCTAAACAAGACAATGAAATGGTATATTCTAGTCTTGTCTTTTACTTAATAAGTAGCTTTGAAAAAGTTATGTTGCCTTCTTATATCTCAGATTCTGTTAAAGCCTGGATATAACCCATATACTAGTTATATCACAGTTGGGAATATCAAAGAAATCAGAATCTGAAATCATTGATTAGAAGCATGAGACATTTCTATGAATTTGAGAGTGTTATGATTACCATTTTACTGTTAGATATTAAATAGCATATGTGAAAGTTCTTAATAAATATTATTTCCCTTCTCCTTTCCCACTTTGCTCCTAAAAATTTAGATCAATTTTAATTCCCACACCCACACATACCATCCATTCTGCCTTCAATAGTCTTACCAGTGAAAAGTTAGAAAACGAAGGTGGTCATCTTTATGCCTTCCTTTCTTGGCTGTAGTTTCTGGAGGCTTTTAATCTCTGAAATAACTGAAAGTGCATTCACATATCTCAGCTCCAAGAGCTCTTGTACTTGAAGGATCAGACAGCTTGCAATATTCCTCATTGATAGCTCTTAAAGTATGAAGGCATCCTAACCAACAACTTCCCTTTAAATTCATTTCAACTACTAAAGAGGTTTCTCTGAGTACTGAATAGAATTGATTTTATTTCTCTGAGCATTTGCTGTGTGAGGCACTGCCAGGGATATAAAGATGTATAGTCAACAACTTCTCTTATGAAAAAGAATTGCAGTGTAGAAGCAGGAATACGCAAATGTACAATTATTGTAATAGAAGAAAGAGCTCAGAGTGCTCCAAAAGGAGAATAACAAAGTCCTCAGAAAATGCAAGGAAAGAACAACTCATCTTCATTTGTGAAACTAGGAAAATCTTCACAAAGGAAGGGACATGCAAGATAGATCCTGAAATTCGGAAGAGAGACTGTGCCTAATAGGTGAAGGAAGAGAAACCTGAAATGGTGAAATTCAGGATGTCAAGGAGAGAGTGAATCACACAGCATGGAAATGGGTAAATATCATCATCATTAGTTTTAGGTGAAGACACAGTCAGATCAGCTAGTCCTCACTTTCTTACTGATTGCATACTTTGTCCATGCACTCAAAACTCATTATAAAAATAAGTACAATTCAGTAAGTTCCATGTCACATACTGCTTCTAGAAAATCTGCTTAAGAACTTAAGAAATTTTGGAAAATAACATGCCTTTAAATTTTAATTAGGCTTTTGCACTAATCTGTTTCTAGTTCCGTGCTTCTTCAATGTAATTTCCACACACACACACACACACACACACACACAAAGAGAGAGAGAGAGAGAGAGACCTATACTCCTATGCTATTGCTTAAGAAAGTTGTTTACCATATAAACTACTCTATTTTCATACTAGAAACTGTATCTGAGTCATGGTTGACAAACTTAGTTAAATATACAGAGAGAACAGAACAGAAAACAGGTAAAAGTATGACAGCCAAGTTTCTCCAGCAGCTAATCACATGAAGTGATATAAACAAAGGTACAGTGAATATAAGGGGAGCTCAAAAAGTATTCATGGCATATTTGTAGATAAATTATCCTTAGCTACTTTTGTGCTAACAGTGTATTTTACTTATTTAGGACCTTGTTTAATATGTTTATTGCATGAAAAGTTTTGCATTGCAAGTATTTGAAGAATTTTATCAGCTTTACTGAGGAACATTTGGCAAACAGAATTTGTTTATATTTTAGGTACAGAATGTGATGATTTGATATCCACACACATTGTGAAATGGTTGCCATAACCAATCCAACTCTATCACCTCAACTAGTTGTCATTTTTTTTGTGTTTATGGTAGGAACACTTAAAGATCTACTCACTTAATAAACTTGAAATATATGATACAGTATCTTTAACTGTAGTTACCACATTGTACTTCATATCCCCAGAACAAATTCATTATTTCTTGGAATTGAATTGACTTTAAAATTAGTATCATTTTAGTCATAGATGTGTACATGTATGGAGTACAAAATGATGCTTTGATGTATGAATGAATCAAGTGAGTTAACATACCTATCACCTAACTTGTTTATCATTTTTTGTGGTAAAACATTTGATATTTACTTTCTAAGTCATTTTGAAATATTCAATATATTATTATTGACCATACTCACCCTCTTGTATAATATATCTTACAACTATCTCTTTTGTCTAAAACTTTGTATCCTTTGACAGAAGGCTATCCACTCCCTCCCTCTCCTAACCTCTGGGAACCATCCTCTATAAGATTTATTTATTTATTTATTTATTTATTTATTTATTTATTTATTGTGGAGATTGAACCCAGGGGTGCTTACACTGAGGCATATCCCCAGCCTGTTTTTATTTTCTATTTTGAGACAGAGTCTTGCTAAATTGCTTAGGACCTTGTTAAATTGCTGATGCTGGCTTTGAACTTGTGATCCTCCTGCCTCAGCCTCATGAGCTGCTGGAATTACAGGTGTGTGTCACTGTGCCCAGCAAGTCTGATTTTTTTTAGAATGAGTGTATAAGGAGATCATGCAGTATATGTCAATGCCCAGCTTAATCACATAGTATAATGCCTTCTACCTTTACCCATATTGTTGCAATTGATAGAATTTCCTTCTTCCTAAGATCAAATAGTATTCCATTATGTATACCATATTATCTTCACCCACTCATCTGTCAATGACATTTAGGTTAATTCCATATCATGGCTATTGTGAATAAGACTTCAATGGACATGGTAATATAGATAACTCTTTGACAAATTAATTTCCATTCCTTTAGATATGTACCCAGATGAGGGATTGCTGGATCACTTAGTACTTATACTTTTAGTTTTTGAGTAACCCTCATGTTTCCATAATGTCTGTATTAATTAACATGCCCACCAGTAATGTACATGGTTCACTTTGCTACATATCCTTGCCAACAAATATCCATCTTTTTCATAATAACCAACAAGTGTGAGGTGAAATCTCACCGCAATTAATTTGCATTTCCCTAATGAACATTTTTTCATATACTTGGTGGAAATTTGTATGTCTTCTTTTGAGAAATATTTCCATGAGTACTTTCCCCATTTTTAGTTGGATTATTTATTTATTTTTTCTTTCTATTGAGATGTTTGAGCTCCTTACCTCTTGCCTCTTCTTCAGCTATGTATTCAAAGGAATTTTGAGGAATTCCTAGTAATAAGAAATTTTCAGTGTCCTTATACTTTTATAGAACCATAATCAAATATATGCAGTCCATTGATAACCAAAATTTTATTATGTGGTGGATGACTATATGAAGTCAGGAAGTGTAATGCCTTCAGCTTTGTATTTTTTGCTCCAGGTTTTTTCTTTTTGGTACTCAAGGTATGTGTGGTTTCTACAACTTGAAGGATGGTTTTCTCCATTTCTTTAAAATATAAAATGACACTGGAATTTAGATAAGGATATTAGTAAAAATTACAGTAAAATTTTTTTAAAACAATATTTCTTCAAATTCATGAACACAGGATATTTTTTCATTTATTTGTTTTCTTCAAATTTTTGTCAATGTTTATCGTTTTTAAATATATAGATTATTCACTTCTGAGGTTAAATTTGTACCTGAGTGGGGTTTTTTTTTTTTGTTATCGTTGTTGCAAATGCAAATGGATTTTTTTCCAGGTAGTTTGTTATTAGTGTGCAGGAATGTTAATTATTTTGTATGTTGAATTCATTTTCTGCAATTTTACTGAATTCTGTTCAGCTGTTCTAACATTTTGGTGGAGTGTTCATGGTTTCCTATACACAAGATCCTGTTACCAGCAATGACAATTATATTTTTCCTTTGTTATTAAGATGCTTTTTATTTCTTTCTTTTGTTCCACTGCTCTGGCTAGATTTCTAGCACTGTATTGAAAATTAATGGCTGAGAATGGGCATTCTTTCTTAGCGCTGATTTTAAAGAAAGCTTCAACTTTTCATTGTTGGTATAATGTGAACTGTTGGTTTGTCATATACGGCCTTGATTGTGTCCAGGTATATTTCTACATATCTCATCTGTTGACAGGTTTCTTTTTTTATCATGAAAGGGTATCAAGTACTTTTTCTGCATTTATTGATTATCATACTATATTTGTCTTTCACCCTGTTAATGGAATTTATCACAGTTGTGATTTGCACATGTTGAACCATCCCTGTATCCCAGGAATAACTCCTATTTGATCATAGCAGATGATTTTCTAAATGTGTTGTTGAAATCAGTTTGCAAGTATTTTGCTGAGGATTTTTGCATTTATGCTCATCATGAGTACTGGCTTACAATTTTCTTTTCTTGTACTTTCCTTTTATGGTTTTGGTATCAGGATGATGTGAGGCTCATAAAATAAGATTAGAAGTATTCCCTCTACTTCAATTTTTCAGAAGAGTTTTAGGAGGATGGGTATTAGCTCATCAAAAGTTTGGTAAGGGCTTTTTCATCATGGTGACCCATGGCAGTGCTGAATGAGAAATTTCTCTGTGAATGCAGGATGCCAACTGTAGGAGAAGTACTTTACTGTGAGGTGGGTGAACAGCAAAATTCCTTCCCAAATTCATTACTATCCAAAGAAGGAAGTTCAGTGACATGGAACCTGAGCCATGGACAAGTCAAAAGTTTCAGTACCAGCTACCCAGCAGGTGGACAGGGAATTTGCCCCAGAGGGGTGGAAGCTGCACACAATTAAATTAACTCAGACACAGCAGTGAGCACTCAGCAGTGCCTGGGCACAGGACCCCTGTGCCCCTGGGGTGCTACAGCAGCAGCAGGAACCCTAGGTCTGCTTTAATACACACAAATTAGAGACCCTAAATCTGATCATGTGAAGAAGCGAGGCAGCACCACCATTTTGAAACCTCCTGGAGGGTGGTACAGAACACCACTTCGTGAACAGTGAAAGCAAAACCACCAGCTACAGAGAAGACTAGGGAGCTCAGTCTGGAGGAGTGGCTCCAAGTCCCCAGTGTTCTGACTGTCAGCCCTTGGGGCTATGTGGGCCTGTTCAACCCTCCCTACTTGTCCAGCAACTCACAATTAGAGGCTTCCCACCCACCCCCTTACACACCTGAACAGCAGGTGGATTCTGTCACCAGGATTCTGCTCAATAAAACCTGAACAGGTCTAATGTATACTGCCTGAAACTCTCAGGTGGGGCAGTGGCTAGCATCAGCCTCAGGGACCTATAAAGAGAAGGAACAGCCGACCCAGTGCCTTCCTTTACTTTCAGACTCTGCTTTCTGTGTGCAGAAGAGATCCCATAGGTCCTGGGCTCTCCAAGTGGAACTGGGCATCCACGCCCCACAGTGGTTGCATTTGAGACCTCCATAAACAATGGTCTAGCTTGGCTGGTGTCCCTTTCACACCTGCCTCCCCTTGCTGGGGTTGTGATTGCCCCATGCATCATCTCTTGGGGCAAATGGGGACCTCAGGACATCTAAGAGTGGGGTGATAACTGTCCTGGGAGAGCTCAGTCCAGTACGGCCACTCTCCTTGGAACAACAAGAGTCCCTTACAGCTGCACCAGAATCCTCAAGAATCCCAGTGGCTCCTGGGTACCCAGCTAAAGCAAGACAGGAGTTTGGGCAGGCAGACACTAAACTATCCAAAAGTGCAAGTCAGGTGGCCCTGAAGTCTGTTTTCACAGGCAGCAAGAATGGTGAATGTTTGCAACCCTTCTACAGGAGAAAAATACTGAGAGGCCCCCGGGGAATCTAACTGTCAGCTGAGATCACCAAAATTAATTCCCCCTAACAATTTTAACTGGGAAGTAACTCCACCTAGAACTCAGCTATAAACACATACCCTTATGGTACATGGTATATGTTCAGAAACTCAGAACTTTTCCAACTCTTTCCTTTTTTTGTTATTGTTGTTCTTGAAATTGGTGTTCCTGGGTGTATGCATTTTTGTTTATTTGCTTGTCCCTGTGATTGTATTATACTATCACTGTGTTTTCTTGTGTTTTACTGCTGTGTACATATTGCTGGGGTTTGAACTTGTGGCTACCTGCAATATTGAAAACTTGTCCTTAGTCTCCTGTTGCTGAAAACACCCCCAGTCTCTATTACCCTCTTTTTCCCATTACTCTGTCAATTCCTAAACTGTATTCGGATCTCTCTCATCTGCCCTCAAAATCATTAACCCACTCTTATCCCATTTCTATCTTTTCCTTATTTCTAGCAGAATAGCCTACATCATCTCTACTACCTTGTAGCTCTATATCCTAATTCACAAGTTCCACACTACCTTCCTACCTCATTCCTTTTGCTCTCTAAACTTTTTTCCCTCACCTACAGAGGTCCCGGTAAACTGAAGTGAACGTCATACTTGAAAATGGGTGTTTGCTTGCTAACCAAGTATACTGTGAGAGCTCTCATGGAAGAAAAATGCTAATCCGATTACTCCTACAGATGCTAATCAACACTTGAACAGCCACAGTCCATATTCTGTTGTATGCATTGGCAGCACTTATTAACATCTATCCCCAATCCCCTGAGATATTGGAAACCCTAAAGGTCCACAATACTTCACTGATTGGGGTGCCAGCCATTGAACTGTGCTACCCAAATTGTACCCCACCCAAACTAAGCAAAGAGAAGCTCCAATATCATCAATAAAGCACCCAAGAGAATTATTCAGTATTGGACCTCAAGCCACACTCCCAGTAACTAAAAGTGAGGAAAAAGGGGAAAAATCCTCCACTTCAACCACACAGCCCCCCATCCAAGGAGTCCATGGTCAGGGTCCTAGATGAAAACCTAGAAAAATGTATCAACAATATGATTAGTAATTCCATTGAAGAATTGAAAGAAGATTTACAAGAAGAGATAAGAGACCATTTTCAGGAGATGAGAGACCACATATATAAAGAGCCAGACATTCTGAAAGAGATGTAGCAGAACTCTTAGAATTGAAAAATACTGTCAACCAAATCAAAAGCTCATTGTAAGATCCTAATACCAGAATAAATTCAACAGAAAATATAACCTTAGCTCTCAAAGAATGAACATCAGCTAATGAAGACAGGCTAAGCAATGCTGAGTTCAAGGAAGGCAGACAAGACATTTATTGTGTATGATCAGAACTTCCAAATAGTAGTAGATGAGATGAGAAGAAATAACGTGAGAATGATTGGTATTAAAGAAAACATTGAGCAGCAAACAAAGGACATTCAGAAACTTTCCAAGGAGAATTTTCCCCGTATCAGAATTGATCCAGAAAATCAAATTCAAGACACCTATTGGACACCAAACAGACCTATCCAAATGAGAAATTCAACAAGACACATCATCTATAAAATGTATAACAGAGAAATCAAGGAAAGAATCATAAAACAAGCTAGGAAAAAACACTAAATCACTTTCAGAGGCAGACCAATTCGGATCACTATGGATTTCTCAGATCACACAATAAAGTCCAGGAGAGCATGAAATGACATTTTTCAAACTTTGAAAGAAAATAATTTTCAACCAAAGATAATACACCTTGCAAAACTCAACTTTAAATGTTAGGGGAAATCAAATATATCAATGATAAGTTCAAGCTAGCAAGGTACATGAACACAAAGCCTGAGCTACAGAAAATTCTCGAGGACATACTTCATTCAGAGGAACATGCAAATAACCTCCAAAACCCTTAAACAAAAGAAAGTCAATAATCACAAAAGATATCCAAGATGATGCCAAGCACAGCAATAGTCACAACATCAGGGACCTCACTTCCCATATTTATTCTAACTTTGAACGTGAATGGACTCAGTGCCCCAATCAAAAGACACACATTGGCTTATTGGGTCAGAACACAGGATCCAACAATGTACTGCCTTCAGGAGACACACCTCACAATCAAAAGTAGACACAGACAGAAAGTGAAAGTTTGGCAAAGTATCTACCAAATGTGTGGCCTGGAAAAGGAAGCTGGCATTGTGATCCTCATATCAGATAAAGTGAATTTTGACCAAAACTAGTCAGAAAGGACAAACAAGGTCACTATATCATAGTAAAAGGAATAATTCATCAAGAAGACATAATGATACTTAACATTTATACCCCCAGTTACAATCCTCCCAAATATATGGGGAAAATATTCAAGGATATTAAAAAATAATATTGTGATCTCAACACAATACTGGGTGACTTTAATACACCATTATCAACAATGAACAGATCATGTAAGGAAAAAATCAACAAAGATATCTCTAACCTAAACAACTCTTATCAATCAGCTGGACTTGATAGACTTTTACAGAATATTCCATTCGAAATCGGCTGAGGTTACCTTCTTCTCAGCAACTCATGGATCCTTCTCCAAAACAGACCACATCCTGGTGTGTTTGGCAATGATTCCCCCCTAAATGTAATAACATGTTGAATGAATTTTTAAAAAAATGTTTGGCAAAATTCAGCTTAAAGTCACACAGCACTGAGTTTTTATTTGATGGATGAGTTTTAATTACTTATTCAATCTCTTTACTCATTATCAGTATATTCAAATTTGATAATTGTTCTTGGCCCAGTCATAGTGGGTTGCATATATCTAGGAACTTATCCTTTTCTTCTATGTTGTTCACCTTGTTAGCAGACCATTGCTTGTAGCAGTTCTTATGGCTCATTGTATTTCTGTTGTATTAGTTGTGATTTCTCCTCTCTCTTTTCCTGTCTAGTTCATTGATTTTTATCTTTTCAAAACGAATGCCTAGTCTCACTAATTGTTTTCTCTTGTTTCTCTAGTCTCACTTTTATTTATTTCAGCTCTGATCTTTATTTTCTTACTTCTGATAAATTTGGGCTTAGTTTGTTCTTCTTTTCCTAGTTCCTTGAGTTCCTTTTACTGTTTTTAGAATACTTTCTTTGTGATTTTGGAAAGTTTAATTTTGGTGTGTCTTGGTGAACTCCAACTTGGGTTAAATTTGATTGAGAATCTTTTAGCTTCCCAGGTCTGGACATTGGTATCTTTCATCAGATTTAGGAAATTTTCAGTCATTATTTCCTTAATTTTGGGACTTTATTTCACTCTTCTATATGAA
Source organism: Aplodontia rufa (assembly GCA_004027875.1). Classification (NCBI taxonomy): domain Eukaryota; kingdom Metazoa; phylum Chordata; class Mammalia; order Rodentia; family Aplodontiidae; genus Aplodontia; species Aplodontia rufa. The sequence continues at coordinate 51,245 of PVKS010010313.1, read as the reverse complement.
CGCCTATTCTGCAAAGCTCAGTTGTTTTGACTATGTCCCATAATTTCCATAGGCTTTCTCAAGTTTTTTTTTTTTTCATTGCTTTTCCTTTCTTCTCCTCTGACTAATTAATTTTAAGTGTCCTCTTTTGGTGTTGACTGGTTCTTCTGTTATCAATTCCACTATTGAAACTTTCTATTGAAATTTTAAGTTCTGTTATTGTATTATTTATCTCTAGGATTTTTAATTGTTTCTATTTCCTTGTCAAGCTTCTAATTTTGTTCATGAATCGTTCCAATTTTTAACTTACTTTAATGTTTTGATTTCATTTTTCCCTCATTCAAGTTATTTTTTTATTGGTACATTATAGTTGTACATAGTGATGGGATTTTTTGTCACATATTCATAGATGCACACTATGCAACTATATTCGTTGGCCAACATTCCCCCCCGACACTCCCCCACCTCCCTCCTCACATCCTCAAGGTCCCTTGCCTCTCTTTCTGGGGTATGTATAGTGACATAATTCTTATACCTATGAAAAACATGTTTATTTCTATATACATGACAATAATTTGTACAATGACATACTTATAAAAGCTTGGAATATACCTTGTTTAAACTCAGTTTCAGTATTTCACCTTCTCCCTCCCTTACTCCTACCTCCTATTCTTTTTATTTATTATTTTTTAAGAGAGAGAGAGAGGGAGGGAGGGAGGGATAGAAAGAAAGATACGATTGATTTTATTTATTTTATCATCTGGCCTTTGCTTCTCTGACACTTAGTTGTGTATGTAGTGCTGGGGTTTGAATCCAGGTCCTCACACATGCCAGGTAATCACAATACCGCTGAGCCATGGCTCCAGCCCCTCCCCCTTCTTTTTAGACATAGTTGACAACAGGATAAACATTAACATTTTTTAAAAGCATGCAGTATAACTTATTCTAATTCAGTCCCCAGTATCTCCCACCTTTCTCTTCCCTCTATTGTTTTTCTGTTATTTACTTAATAGCTTTTTTTAGTGACTCATTGATATATATGTTGATGAGATTCATTATGATATGTTCATATATGACAATGAGCAAGTTAAGTCTAATTCCTTCCATTAGCTTTCCCTATTTAATTCCTCCTTCCTCCATTTCCTTTCCCTTTGTCTATTACTCTGTTCTTTCCTCATTTCAGGTTAGCTTTCACATATCAGAGAGAACATTTGATCTTTGGATTTTGAAACTGGCTTATTTCACTTCACATGATCCAATTTCATCCATTTGCCAGCAAATGACATATCATTATTCCTTATGGCTGAGTAGTACTCCATTGTGTGTATATGCCACTTTTTTTTTTTTTTTTTTTATCCATTCAGCAGTTGAAGGGCATCTTGGTTGGTTCCACAGTTTAGCTATTGTGAATTGAGCTGTGATGAACATTGATTGCTGAATCATTATAGTATGCTGATTTTTAGGTCCTTTGGATATATACTGAGGAATGGGATAGGTGGGTCAAATGGTGGGTCCATTTCTAGTTTTTGTTTTGTTTTGTTTTGTTTTTTGTTTTTTGGTTTTTTTTTTTTTGAGGAATCTCCATACTGCTTTCCAGAATGGTTTCTATCTATATTTTCTTGAAGTTCCCAGAACTCTTTTGAGAATTCCTTGTCAGTCATTTTGTAGATCTCCATCTCTTTAGAACCACTTATTGGAGTTTTATTAATTTATGTTGGTTGTGTCATATTCCCCTGGTTCTTTGTACTCTGGCATTCTTGCCCTGGAGTTTGTCCATTTGGGAAAATGGCAACCTTTTTGGTCTTTGTGGATATCCATTGATGTTTACAGACTTTCATTATTTAGTTTAGCTTAGGATTCTGGATGGTCAGCTGGTAGCAACAACAGAAAGACAGATCTTGCTGCTGAGTGAGTTCTCTTTTGGAGCTTGGCTATTGCCTGTTGGACTAACTGGGCTCTATAAATGCCTCTGACCAGCAAGAACACAGCCTATATTCCTTAGCTAGGCATTACTGATGTTTGGAATATAGAATTGGGCAGGACTCCAAAGTGGGGTCCAAAGTTGGACACTGTCTTGAGTTCCTGCTCATCCATGCAGGGTAGATAGACTAGAGACTATGCTCCACACTTACGGCAGGAAGTATTCTTCCCTCAGTTTGAGGAAGCCTTAAGCAGAGCACTAAGGGTGATTGCAGCCACTGCTCAAATGGGGTCAGGAAGGGCCAGATGCTCTATTCTGCAGATATCCTCAGATATGTGCCTGCTTCCTGGCCTGGGGAATGCTTAAGCAGAGAACTGAGGCTGGAGGTGGAAAAGGCTAGGAACTGGAGCCTGGTGGACTTGTCAATATCATTTCCTATAGAGTAATTTTGTGGGTTCGTGTTCTCTGGTGGATATCTTTACTAGCTGGAATGCATAGCCACTGACAAGCACATTAGGTGATGTGAACCCCACCCCTTTTTGTTTCTCACTGACGCCAGGTGGTCTGGTCCCTAAAATTCCTTCTTGGATGAGACAGAAGTGGTTGTTCTTCAAAGTGTTTCAGAATGTTGGGAAAGCTGAATGTCTGCCTCCAGCCTATTCTCAGTGTAGAAACTGTGGGCCAAAGAGAATTTTTGTGTAGCATTATGCTAGATTGGGGGAGGAGCAATGTAGTCACAGTGAAGCTATTCCTTTTACTCTTGTAGTACAGCTTTTCTTAGTTCTGTAGTACAAGCGGGTATCTTAGCCACACTCCCAAATTCTGGAATAGTCATGAAGGTATTTTCCCTGTATTGGGTTGGTAGTTAGTTCTACAAGGGGATTAGAGCCAGGAAATGCCTATACCACCATTGTGCTGTTGTACAGAACTTACCCATCTCATGTTGATTTCAGATGTATCCATCTCTCCAGTCCCCAGCTCCCACACCCAGTTCTTGTGGTCCACCATTTTACTCTCTGCTCCTACCAGTCAACTTTTATAGATTCCACATGTGAGTTCATTCAGTACTTGCCTTTTTGTGTCTTGTTTATTGCATTTAGCATAATATTCTCAGTTTATTCTTATCATCACAAATGTCAGGATTACTTTTCTCATTAAGGCTGAGCAATATTCCATTGTGTGCATACGTATATGTGTATATTACACATATGTAATATAAAAGAATATTTATACTCATATGTCACATTTGGGTATTTTCATATTTTGGTTACATTGAATAACACTGCAGTGGACATGAAGGTGCAGAGAATTCTTTGAGATACTGATCTAATCTTGGATTTCTCATCATTGGGAGGTTTTTATTATGCTTTAATATCTTAATTCATTATTGGTTTGTTCAAATTTTATATTCTTCATAACTTAGTCTTATTAGGTTGTATGTTTCTAGACATATATCCATTTCTTCTAGGTTATTCAACTTCTTAACATGTAATAATTCATAGTACTCTTATGATATATTATATTTCTTTCTTTTGTATTATTATTATTATTTTATTTATTATTATTATTTTTGGTACTGGGAATTGAATACAGGAGTGCTTAATCATGGAGTAATTTTTATTTTTTTATTTTAGGACAGGATCTTGCAAAGTTGCTTAGAGCCTCACTAAGTTGCTGAACCTATCTTTCAATTTGCAATCCCCCTGCCTCAGGCTCCCAAGTTTTAGGATTAAAGACATGTACCATGCCAGTATATCTATTATATTTCTATGGTATTGGTAACAATGCCTCCTCCCTTATTTGTTATTTTCTTTGAGTCATTTTTGTTGAATTTTTCAGGATTCCCTCGAGAATCAATCACATTGTAATATATATATATATATATATATATATATATATATATATACACACAGATGTAAGTTTAGATATATGATAGGGGATTCATTAGGGGAATTGGCTCACATTATTATGGAAGCTGAGAAGTCCCATAATATTTGCAAGATTTCTGATATGTCTGTCATTGATTTCCTGATACTTATGTAATTTCAACCTTTTAAAATTTATTATTCTTTAAATTTTTAATTTATTCATTTTATTTTTATTTGTAGTGCATTATAGTTATACATAATAGTGGAGTTCATTTTGATATATTCATAAAAGTACATAACATAGTTTGCTCCTTTAACTTTTTAAAATTTATTAAGAGTTGCTTTATGATGCAACATGTGATCTATTCTGGAAAATGTCCCATATGATGGAGTTGCCTCTGGGACTGCAGTGAAGAGGGGTTGGAACTGGGTCCATAATTGGGTTTGTGGTTGGTGGACTGCTTCTTAGGGCTTGCATCCCAAGAAGACTTTGAGAAGATGAGACTCTCTCCAATAGCTTAGTGGAGCTGGCACTGAAACAGGAACTGGCCAAAGGATCTGCAGATGATGGTCCTTTTACCAGGTGCACAGACAGGTATGGTTCCTGCTAGTTCCCTAGGATGACTCTATTTGGGACACTAGGTGAGGAGATCTGATCCTGGGTCATGATGGAGAAGGGAGGGACTTGGATCACATACAAATTCAGAGTCCACAGTCAGGACTAAGATTGATAGATCTGTTACCTAAGGCAAGGATAGGTGTGGATCCTCCTGGGTCCATTTGTAAATGGTTCTGGTGGCAGAACAAAGCCATTAAGGATAGTGGAGTTCACAAGGGGATGCATCTATTTTATAGATCTATAACCAGGACCATGGTCAGTGAAGTGAGCCTGCCACCTGGGCATGTGTCAACCTTTTCAAAACCACCATCCTCATTCTTGGTGTCTATCAGGGCTTGAATCTTTCTAAATGGATCCCAAAACTCCCAAGAAGGCACTTTTTCCATGTAAAGCTGCCAAACCATTTTTTGCTGTGAGGGGAATATGAACGGAGAACTTCTTATTCTACCATATTGCTGATATTACCCCTCTATTGCATTTTTTTATACCACATTCCTATGGTTAAGGAATACACTGATCTATATTTCTGGAAAAGACCACTCAGCTATGTTTCTTCTTTTTTACCATCTAAAAAAAATCCACTTTATTTTTCAGCTATGTTTCTTAAAGTTTAACAATAATTAATCATTATATTTGTCCAGTTATTCAGGCTGGCATCACATCACTAACTATGTATAAGATTAAAAGGTTGAAATTTATGAAGAAATTTGCTTTCATCATAATTATCCAGTAAAGTAATCAATCAAGAAAATAAAAGTTATCTCCCAAATATCACATTTAACAAGATCATCTGACCAATTATGATAAACTCTTTTTTTATGATAAACTCTTTATCACAATCACTGACTTAAGTAGTTATAGATTCTAATGGGCTTTGACTTAGGTAGTATCCACCCAACTTTTCTAGAGAAATATTTGTAAAATCTACTCTAAGTAGGTACCTTCATATTATAACAATCTCTCACTTTCATAAATGTGTACGTAATACACTCCTGAGTTCAGAAGAAATTGGTATGTTGAATGCTGAAAATAAACATTGGTGTAAAACATATTCCAAGAATTGTGTATTATTATTAAAGTGAACTTTTTTTGAGATATATACAATTATGAAAGTATTCTGCATATCTATTCTGTCTACTTCAACCACAGTCAATTCTAGAACATGGAGGTTTCTGTATAGAACATTAAATTATACGTACTAGTTAAGTTCACATTAAAAACTCTCAACACCACTAAATTTTAATAGATATTTTCCTTTCTTGGCAACTATACATCTCTTATTTTTATAATTTTATGGACAACTTCAAAATAAAGCAAAAAATATTCTTTCACTCTTACTACTTACATACTTTCAAACAAAGTAAGAAACTTAGTATAGTATTATGTCATAGAAGCAATGTTAGTTTTTGTATTTTTATTTTTAAGAATTATTAAGACTCTTAAGAGTTCCTGAAGGAGAAGAAAGAGCTGGTGTGAAAATAATTACTTGATTAAAAGATATCTCTGATATCCTCAGAGCAGCAGAGGTGACAGGTCCTATGATTCCTGCATATGTGCACAGGCTTCTGGGCCCTTCCACTGTAGCATTTAATCTGTGCCCAGCTGTGTGGGTGGCAGGAATTGTAAGGATCAGAGTTACTCAGGTAAACCAAACTATGACAAAATGCAAATGTGAGACTAAAAAAACAGAGAGAAATGGATAGAGACTTGTTAATACACAAGAATATATCCTGAATTTCTGATTAAAAATATAAAGTAGGGCTGAGATCCATTTTGCACAATAAGGCATTCTTGTCATATGTTTACAAAAGATAGAGGGCCCTCATTAACATTTTTAAGTTTTTTAAGAAATTTAAGAATATGAAAGCCTAAGCACAACCCAAAACTGTAAATTAAAGGAAGGTATAAGGATGAAAGTATAAAGATTAAAGAGCATGTAATTCAAAGAGCAGAGATTCTAAGGCCTAAGTCTAGTCTTCATCTAGCATCAACAATCCTGGTGACTTGGGACAAGTCTTTTAGCCTCTCTGAGTTTTAATCTTTCATCTATGAAATGATGAAATTGAAGATGACCCCAATATTCATTCTAGCTCTGAATTTTTGACATTTGAGTGGTCATGCATAAATGATTCAATGCTGACAACTGCCAAGGATCCAGAAAGAACTGCTATAGGCTACAACCTATGTAGACTATATTGAATCAAAGTGGATAGATTGAGTGGAGAATAATCAGTGAATTGTAAAGTAGATCTCAAAAGCTGGAGAAAGTAGACAGAAGTAACAAAATTCTTCAGGCAGAACACAGAACAACTCTAGCAGAGATTATTATATACAGGTTGTGCTCATAACATTCAACCAAAAATTCTCAGGTGTATTGTTTCCTGCAGAGATCAAAAAGGAAGTTGAATATCACCCAAGAGTGAAGTTTGATGTAAGATCAAAGTGGGAATGAGGTAGGAAAGTGAGGAGAATCAGGATGCCAGAAAGGGAAAAAAAGTGGGAATGGGAGGGAAAATGTAATTTCCTTATTTTAGTAATAGGAAACTGAGCATTTAAACACTATCAGCCTTTCAAACTCCTTAATAATATAAAGTATTATCAATTACATGAAACAACAAAATGCCTTCAACAAAATTCAGCACCCATTCATTATAAAAAAACACTGAAGAAACTAGGAATAGAAGGAACCTACCCCAACAACATAAAGGCATATACAACAAACCCAATGTCAACACCATAACGAATAGAGAAAAACCAACAGCATTTCCTTTAAAATCCTTAACAAGACAAAGATGTTCACACTCACTATTCCTATTCAATATAGTACTAGAAATTTTGACAGAGCAATTAGGAAAGAGAAGGGACAAAAATACAAAAGGAAGAAGTCAAATTATCACTGTTTGTTAATATGATATGATTCTATACTTAAAAGATCCAAAAAGCTCCACCATAAGATTGCTAGAGCTAATGAACAAATTCATCAAAGCAGTAGATAACAAAATAAACATACAAAAATCAATAGTTTTCCTATATACCAACAATTAATCTGCTGAGAAATAAATCAGAAAACAACCCCATTAATAATAGCCACAAAAATGAATAAATTAAGTAGTAAAATATCTAGGAATAAATCTAACCAATATGGTAAAAGACAGCTACAATGAAAATTACAGAACATTGAAGAAAGAAATTGAAGAACACACAAGATTTTGGAAAGACTTTCCATGTTCATGGATAGGCATACTTAATATTGTCAAAATGGCCATCCTACCGAAAGAAATTTACAGATGCAAAATATTGATATTCAAAATATCAGTGACTTTCCTTGTAGAACACACACACACACACACACACACACACACACACACACACACAGAGAGAATACTAAAATTCATTTGGGAAAATAAAAGACCTAGAATAGCCAAAGCAATACTAAGCCAAAAAAGCAATGGTGGAGGCATCAGAATACCTGATTTCAAATTATACTACAGTAACAAAAGGTGCATGGCACTAGCATAAAGACACATAGACAAATGGTTCCAAATGAACACACAGGGACAAACCCACACAGATACAATCATCTGATCCTTGACAAAGGTGCCAAAACTGTACATTGGGCAAAAAAGCTTTTTTAATGACTGGTCCTGGGGAAACTGTTTATCCATATGTAGAAGAATGAGACTAGATCCTTATCTCTTACCCTGCACTAAAATCAGTTCAAAATGGATCAAAGACCTAGGAATCGGACCAGAAACTATGCAGCTCCTAGAAGAAAACGTAGTGTCAACACTCCAGCATATTGGAGTAGGCAATGAGTTTCGCAGTAGGATGCCTAAGCTCAGAAAATAATGCCAAGAGTCAATAAATTGGATTAAATTAAAAAGCTATAATGCACCAAATAAAAATGAGGTAAAAAATTATCTGAGAAATGAAATGCATTCCAGAATAGTCACCCTATTTATTTTTAATAATTTTGAAGAGTTTTATCCAAGCTATTTCAAGAACTTATCAATGAGATATAGATATTTCAATAACTTAAAACAACCTATCAAAAGCTAAAATGAAGGGTCTTGTAAGAAGATCATATATTTTAATCAGGTCAGCCTTCCAAAGGCTCATTTGCATGCAAATAAGGAATAGTTGATTGCAATTTTTTTGTACCAACAAGCAGTCCATTCTCCCTGAGAGAGGAAGCCAGACTGCATTGCCACAGTGACTCAGAAGTCAAATATAGAGGTTCTGCCTAAAGAAATGTATTCTTCTCCCTTAAATTTATATTTGCTCTACAAGGTGCCTCTATGCTTTCTGGAATTTCTGTGTAGCACAAAACTTTTTTTTTGTACCAGGAATGAACCCAGGGACAATTAACCACAGAGCTACCTCCCCAGTCCATTTTTTATTTTATTTTATTTTTAAAATTTTGAGACAGGGTCTTGCTAAGTTGCTTAGGGCCTTGCTAAGTTGACAAGGATGGCTTTGTGATCCTCCTGGCTCAGTCTCTTGAGCTGGTAGAATTACAACTGTGTGCCACTGTGCACTGCACAAAGCATACTGTAGAGTAATATTCAATTATTATAGTTCTAATATTAATATCATAAGAAAGAGGGAAAAATAAAGATTAGTTAAAATTACAGAATAAAAGAAACACTGGCATTTGACATTGAGGATATTCAACACAAAATCCAATTTGACCCAAGAAAAATTAAATTAGGTGGATATTATCATGATAAAATAAAAGAGCAATACAAAAGATGTAAATAATAAAGATTGTTTTCATCTTTTTAGAAGCAGATTGAGAAATGCTCAAATCAAATTGAAGAATCACTTATTGTAGGCAACCCTGAAAATTGCAAAATTTGACATTAAAAGAAATAATATTGTAGAGAAGTAATTCGAGGAAAATAGAACTGATATTAGCTAAAACTTCTCGCGGCGATGTTTGTTGACCTAAAATTGGCAAAAGAATCATATCTTCTTGCACAAATTGATGCTGAAAAACTACTGATGAGAAATATGATTACAAAAAAATCAATGAAACAACTGTAGCTGCTAAAACAATGTAAACAAAGCATAATGAACAATATTTTTATTTTAAAATTGATGGAAAAACATTTTAGTCAAATTAAAATGAGTAGAGTAAAAAAGGATAAAACCATAAATAAAATCTGTTAAATGAAAAATCAAGGAATCAAAATAACAAATAGATTTCACCCTGAAAAATAATAATTCTTCACTAAACCAAATTCATTAATGATGGTATATATCTGATTTAAATATTGGAATTAGAAACAGAGTTAAAATACTCTTAGGCCCTCCCTCTGCCCTCCATCCAGCCTCTCCCTCTTCCCTTCCTCTCCCACCTATGGTTCCCCTAGATTATATGTTGCTATGCCTTTGCTGGGTCTAATACATTCACAACCTTTCACCCAAGCCTGATTTTGCTCTAGCCTCTACAAATGAGGGAAAACATTCAACCCTTGACTCTCTGGGTTTGGCTGACTAAGCTTGGAGTGATTTTTTCCATTGCCATCCATCTACCTTCATTTACCTTCAACGGCCACAATATCGTTGTTTCTGGTGGCTGAGTAGAACTCCTTTGTATGTGTATATGTGTGCGTGTGTATGTATGTATGTATGTGAGAATATATATGTGTGTATGTATATATAAGCTTTTGGATCCTTTCATTCAGTGTTGGTCACATAATTTAGCTATTGTAAATTGAGCTGCTGTGAGCATTGATTTTGTTGTGTCACTGTGATATGCTGATACTAACTCCTCTGGGAAAATACCCAGAAGAGGGATAGCCAATTTTTTGAGGATCTCCACACTGCTTTCAAGAATGGCTGGACCAGTCTGCACCTCCATGAACATTGTGCTAATGTTCCAATCTCCCTGAAATGCCCCAGCATCTATTATTGTTTATATTCATCTGATTGCCCATATGATTGGAGTGAAGTGAAATCTTAATGAACTTTTGATTTGCTTTACTCTGATTACTAGTGATTTAGAACAATTTTCATGTATTCATGAAAAATTGCTCAGTTTCCTCTGTTGAGAAGTTTATGTTTAGTTCTTCTGCCCATTTTTGATTGGATTAGTGACTTTGGTATTAAGTTTTTTGAGTTCTTTGTAAATGATAGATATTAGTACCCTATCAGAGGAATCACAGGCCATGATTATCTCCCATACTGTGGGTTCTCTCTTGACAATTTTGACCGATTCCTAGGCTGAACAAAATCTTTGTAGTTTAATGGCATTCTACTCATTGATTCTTGACTTTAATTTCACTTTGTGTGTCTTGCTGAGAAAGCTATTGCCTATTCCCATATGCTGGAGTGTTGGTACTAAGTTCTCTTGTAGAAGTTGTATACTGGCTGGTTTAACTCCTGGTTCCTTGATTCATTTTGATTTGATTTTTGTGAAAGGCGAGAGATAAGGATGTAATTTCAACTTCCTGCAAATGGCTGTCCAATTTGTCCACCACCAATTGTTGAATAGACTGTCATTCCTCTATATTATATTTTGACCACCTCTGTCAAATATGAGATGTTTAAAGATTTGTGGGTTTGTCTTAGTGTATTCTATTCTATTACATTGCTTTTCATTCCTATTTTAATACCAGTACCATGTTGTTTTTAGATGATTATATAATTTTAGCCTTAATTCTGTTTAAGTGATGAATCATATTTATTAACTTGTATATATGGAATCAGTCTTGCATACCTGAAATGAAGTCCTCTTGATCGTGATGAATTATCTTGTTTGATGTGTATTTGAATGTTTTGCTAGAACCTTATTAAGAAATTTTGCATTTAGAGATAGGCATACTAGCACACTATTGGTGGAGCTGCAGACTGGTACAGCCCCTCTGGAAAGCAGTGTGGAGAATCCTCAAAAAACTAGGGATGAGCCCACCATACGACCCTGCTGTTCCACTCCTGGGAATCTTTCCAGGGGATTTAGAATCAGCACATTATAGTGACACAGCAATGTCTATGTTCATAGCAGCTCAATTTACTATTGCTAGACTATGGAAACAACCCAGATGTCCCTCACTGGATGAATGGATCCAAAAACTGTGGTACATTTATACCATGGAGTTTTACACAGCAATTAGAAACAATGGTATTGCAGCCTTTGAAGGTGGATGGATGGCTATGGAGGAAATTATGCTGAGTAAAGTCAGCTTAACCCAGAGAACTAAGGGTCAATTGTCTCCACTCATCTGTGGAGGTTGGGATTAGACCCTGGCCAGTGAGAAAGTTGGTCTATTATCATGTGTTAAATCCAGATAAGATGCAATGCTATACAACATAATCCTTTTTTAGAGATATTGTGGGAAGGGGAAGGGAGGGAT